>JAKRZT010019105.1:0-40967 GCA_029582215.1 Solanum sparsipilum | reverse complement strand
TAGTCCCTATTTCCCGTTAATTAATGTTGAATGTACTTCCGCGACCGATGAAGTGTGATGACAAGTTTGAGAGGCTTGTTTGGGGTTCCTTCGGGTTCCTCATTCGCCATGTCACGTCTAGGCCCTAGGCTTGGGTCGTGACAAGTTTCTTGGGTTTTGCCGGTTACTATCGAAGGTTTATGGAAGGATTTTCCTCTATTACCTCACCTTTAACGACCTTGACTCAAAAGAAAGTGAAATTTCCATGGTCGGAAGCTTGTGAGAAGAGTTCTCAAGATTTGAAGGATAGACTTACTTTTGCCCTAATTGACATTACCATAAAGATCCGATGGTTTTGTGGCTTATTGTGACGCTTCATGAATTGGTCTTGGTTTTGTTTTGATGCAACATGAGAAAGTTATTGCTTATGCTTCAAGCAAATTGAAGGTGGATGAAAAGAATTATCTGACTCATGATTTGGAATTATTGGCAGTAGTGTTTGCTCTAATGATTTGGCGGCATTACCTATATGGTATTCATGTGGATGTGTTTACCAACCATAAGGGTTTGATATATGTGTTCACTCAAAATGATTTAAATCTTCATCAAAGGAGGTTTTTGAGTTATTGAAGGATCACAATGTGTGTGTCCTTTAACTTCTGGGTAGGGCGAATGTGGTGGCGGATGATCATAGTTGACTATCGATAGGAAGTGTTCCTTATCTTAAGGATGATAAGAAGGAGTTAGTTTTTGATGTTCATAGATTATCCAGATTGGGCGTTCGTTTGGTTGATTTTAATGAAGGTGGTGTGGTTGTTCATAATGGTTCAAAATTGTCTTTTGTGTCGAATATTAAGGCTAAGAAATATCTTGATCCGGTTCTAGTTAAGTTGAATAAGTCGATTTCATAAAAAGCCATTAAAGTGTTCTCCCAAGAGGAAGATGGAGTCCTTCGGTATCAAGGTTTGTTCTATTTTTTTAAATGTTCATGAATTGAGAAATCAAATCCTGACAGAAGATCACAATTCTCGTATTTTATTTACCCGAGAGCTACCAAGATGTACATTGAATTGTGGGAAGTCTATTTGTGGAATGGGATAAGAAGGATATTGCGGAATTCATAGCTAAATGTCCGAATTGTCAACAAATGAAATTTAAGCATCAAAAATTGGGAGGTTTGGCTCAAGACATTAGTATTCCTACTTGGAAGTGGGAAGATTTGAATATTGATTTTATTATGGGTTTACCTCCTACTCACCACCTGTTTAACTCAATTTGGGTTATTGTGAACTGAATGACAAAGTTAGCTCACTTTCTTCCCTTAAGACTTAATTTTCGGTGAAAGAGTACACCAAACTTTATATTCAGGAAATGGTAAGGTTGCATGGAGTTTCCTTATCTATCATCTCCGATCGTGGCACTTAGCTTGCATCGTCAATTTGGAAGTCGTTTCAAAAGGGTCTTGGTACTGTAGTTAAACTTAGCACAGATTTCCACCCTCAAACCAATGGACAAGCCAAGCGTACTATCCAAACTTTATAAGATATGCTAAGAGCTTGTGTGCTTGATTTATATGTTAATTGGGATAAACATTTGCTTGTGATTGAGTTTGGTTATAATAATAACTATCGTTCTAGCATTGGTATTGAACCATTTGAGGCTCTTTATGGTAGCAGGTGTAGGTCCCCTATTGGTTGGTTTGAATTTGGTGAGATTACTTTTATAGGTCCTGAGTTGGTGCATGAGACTATGGAAAAGGTTTGACTTATTTGTGAAAGGTTGAGCTCAAAGTCGACAAAAGTCTTATGTTGATGTTAGAAGAAGAGAGCTTGAGCTTGATGTTAATTATTGGGTCTAGTACCCATGAAGGGTTTAATGAGATTCGAAAAGAAAGGGAATCTTAGTCCTCGTTATGTGGGCCCATATCAGATTTTGAGGTGTATTGGAAAAGTTGCTTTTGAATTTGAGTTGCCTAATGATTTGACATCAGTACATCTGGTATTCTATGTATCTCTACTGAAGAAGTTTGCTAGAGATCCGACATCCATTGTACCTTTGAAAAGTTTAGGAGTGCAAGAAAATCTCTCTTAGGAAGAGATTCCGGTTGAGATTTTAGATCGATAATATTGGAAGTTGAGAAATAAAGAAGTTGCTTTGGTGAATGTTCTTTGGAGAAATTAATTAGCTGAGGGTGCTACTGGGAGGTCGAAGCCGATATGATATCCCGATATACTTATATATTTCCCTCAGCTCCTATTCGAGTTTGCGGTATAAGCTCCTCATAGTTCATTCTTTCAAAATTTATACATATTAGTCATTCTCATGTTTATGTATGCATTCATGATTTTGAAAAATTGATTTTTGATGTTATGATTTAGCAAGGAGTGATTCTCCATGTTTATGTGCATTTTGGTGAGATTTGCATTCATGTTGGGTTGTCGGTTTCTCTCATACTCTATACATGCTATGTTGAGTCGCATTTTGAGGATGAATGTTCCCAAGGGGGAGATATTGTAACACCTTAGAAACTGGAAAGTCGAGTTGGAAAGAGAGTTGTAGAAAATTTGATGAAGCAGTGGTCTACGAGACAGGTCTACGTACCATAGGAATTCCTACGGGCCGTATGAAGGAATCATATACATGGAGTTGAGTTTTTGGAATTTCATGTTTCTGAAGTTTGACTTCGAGTCAACAGGACATGACCTCGTTTGGACTACGCGTCATAGATAGGTTCCGTAGAAGGGTCCCAGACTTATTGAAATTTTGGACTTGAACTAATTGTGGTCTATGGATGGGGTCTATAGACTGTAGAAATTTAGACGGGCCGTAGAAAGGTCTTGTGGCAAGTAAGGTGAATTTTAGATTTCTGAAGTTGGTTCTACAATTGACCAGTACGGGTTGTAGGAAGTTCTAGGTACCGTGGGTCCAAACTGTAGAAGCCATCTGACTGTTATTTTAAAGGGTATTTGGGTCATTTCCTATGCATTTAATGCCTATATTGTGTCGTTTTGACCCTAATTTTACGTCCTATAACTATCCTTTTGTTCCTAAATCAACCCGAAATCCTCTCATTCTCTCAAATTCCCAAATCTCATCCAAGTTCATCCCCTCAAAATCCTCTCAAGCTTCAAGGGAGAAATCTAGGGTTCAAGCTTCAAGTCTCCTTTTTCCTCCATTACTTTTTGGCTTTGATCATAAAGGTATGTGGGAATTCATCAATAAGTTTCATTCACCATTGAGTTCCAAAAGATCTTAATTCTCCAAATTCAACTTCATCTAAATTGCTTAGGGTTTAATGCAATCTCCATGGGTCTTAGTTTATTTTGATTTTATTGTTAAATTCCAATCTTCCTATGCATGTTGTGACTAAACTACATGATTTACTACTGATTTATATAAGACCTATGTATTATTCATTATTTGACTATGAGTTTATAAAAATATGAATTTATGATGAAATTTATGAACTTATGAATGATGACTTATGAAAAGAGGTTTCATGATCTAAAGGTTGCTTTTAAGATAGCATCAATAAATTATGAAAGTTTTCTCACATATAAGGAATCATGATTTGGTGAAAGATTTTCTCACACATGAATAATTCATGATTTAAGGAGCTACTCTATGATGATTTAAGCTTATTTTGTTGTTGTTGTTGATTGTTATCAAATATGTTATAAGTTTTTTTGTTAACGAAACATATTCACTATAAATAGATAATACAAATTTATGAGTATTTTTAATAGTTTTTAGAAATTATGGGTACAAATCATTTTTTTTTAAATAGGAAAATATTCTTGGGAAAACTTGAGGCCAAACAGATGGTGTAATTTTACCAAAAACTTAGCTCAAATATGATGCAATTAGGCAATGAAAAATGCTTTAGAATTAAAAATACTGATCAATATAGCATATTAAAAAAAACCAGGAAAAAATTTGAAATTGGAAGTAGGGAAGACCAATATTATCACACCTGAAGATTTTGGAAGCTTCTTCTAATCTAACTAAATAACAAAAATGATTAATAGAGGTGGCCATATGCGTGTCTCCGGTAAGTAGTAAATGGAGCACGTGTTATCGACTGAAGAGGGACATAGAATATTTGAAAATATCAAGTAGTACTAGTTCGATGAAGTAGATAGGTTCAAATACAATAAAACTTGCCTTACTTTTGGTACAACTATTCTAGTGGGGTTAATCATACCACTTACATTTTTGTGAGTTGTGATTTAACTCTTCCCAAAAGTAGATACCTGCATATAAGTACCATAAACATCCTACTCATTTTCATCAACTGTAATACATAGTGATAGTGCACTCAAAGTTCTATTGAATATTTGTTGAGAAGTAATCATTATTAGTAGATTGAGTACTTCATAATATAAACATAGAAAAGTAAATATATTAATATTCATGAATAGTAAAACAAATCAAAATAACGTCAAGCAAGCAAACTCAATAGACGTCAACTACAAAACACAAATTTTGTTTCAATATAAGTAGTCATAGGGCTCTTAAAAAATTGTTACGTGAAAGAGAAAACATTTATATAATTCCACCATTCATATGGTTGTTTTCTATATTTCATCCCCTCATCCCTCAAACAGATTGAGAGAAAAAGAAACTAAACAACAATCTGTTATCAATTGCGAGAATTTCACACCGAATTTGTTTTGTGGATTTCAGACAATATTTTCAAACTGAACTATCTAAATTTAGTATTTGAAATATTTATTATTAATTCTTTATGAATTCTAACTCATCTAGAGTTATCGGAAGCATCTTAAAAGAATGGCAGAGGAACTCATATATAATAATAACTCCTACTACTTTACCTGAATTTCACAAACTTGTAAACATCAGATATAATGTAAAAGTAGAAATATTCTCTAAAATTTGACCTTAAACTGATTCTTCAAATATGAACTTTTAGCTCCAGGCCAGATAATACTTAACAAAAAAGAATAAATTAACTCAAGACCAACCAACCCCCATGATTAATTTCTTTTGCCGTGCAGAAACTATTTGAAATTATCCTCCCTGCAAAGCATACACTGCTTGTTCCTTTAACATAAGTGTATATTCAAAGGAAACAAAAAGTATGTAAAATTGAGATATTTTCTATATAATTTTGTAAAGAAATCCGACTTTCTTTCGGTGACATTTTTTCAAACTTCTGATGTGCTATAAAAATATAAATATAAAATCATTGTAAATAATAATATATAAATAATGCATGCACTCTGCAAAAACATCAAACTATTTTATATTAGTTCTATTTCCACCTACTAAAACAATCTCACAAAAATATTAAGCAATAATGTCAAAATCCAAAGCTACCTATTGCATTCCTCTGTATAGATACCACAACCACCCAGATGAATATGTTCCATTGTCTTCGTGTGTAATTTGAGGTCAAAATAAACTCACCACTAACATCTTGCTAGAGGATTCACAAATTCATCTATTCCTCTTTCAACTAAAAGATGACTCACATCTACAAACGTAGTTACCTGAGTATATAGGGCATACAAACTAATATAAGGTTTTTTGCATTTGAATTTTTTTTTCCATAATATAGCTTTTCTGTTATGCTTGATTTTCACAAGCTTGCGTCCAGTTTTCAGAAAATTTTTAAAAATATATGAGCAAGAATTGGTGAAACACTCACATGCGGTAATTTTGAATTGTCATTTAAAATTTTGAGCCTCCTACAAATATAAAATTAAGAAAACCTCTAACAAAATTGCATGAAAAATGATGTACAAAAAACTAGATATAAATCAATAAAAGAAGTACTAAATTAGGAATACAATATACGATACGGAAATTTCTGCACTTTACCATGTCCAATCTTCTCAATATAAAAGACCCAAGAAATTTTAAGAAAAAACTGACGAAAAGAGAAAAAATGATGGAGAGCTCTCTGATTAACGTCGAAATTTTGAAAAGAAAAACATAAAGTCTCCATATTTTGCTAGTCCTCTTCTTGTAGGAAATTAGGACTCTATAAATAGAAACTTATTCTGTAATAACCTCTGGGCCATTTTTATGTTTATGCCTCCTCTTCATCATTTAGAGCTTTCTTGTAGCTACCCTAAGTCATTTATGACTTTTTAGGATTGACAATTCCGTCGCCTAGTCGTTGACTTGATTTTTATGCGGGTTTTAGTATTTTGGGAGATTTTTAACCTTGAACAATTATTTTCGATAAAAAATTCAAGAAGATGATCTTAGAATCCAATTTTGACAATTACATCAGCTCCATAAGAGTCATTTTAGTCTAGTAGCAAAGTCGGCATGACTCTCGAGACTTTTAGTGCGAGTCTAAGTGATTAGGCGTTTTAACTTTAAAGTTGAGGCCTAATTTTGACTTTATTTAGCAATATGTGTAAACGAGCTCATATGAGAATTCCATCATTCAAGTTAGCTCCGGTATGTTGAGTTTGGTCTAGAATGACACTTCGATTAGGTCTCGAGACTTCTAGGCTAATTCCAAGCCCCTCGTGGATTTTGACTTATAATGGAAATTGAGTGTGGGACCCACTTTTTGTTGAAATGACCTTAGATGAGAATTTTTATGGTTTCGTTGAGTCAGGATAGCCATTTTTGATGAGATAGAATACTTCATTTGTGCGCACGGAGTACCAGATGAATCTCAAGTACCCCATTCAAGTTTCGAGGCCCTAGCCCTTTGCTGTCAGCTAAGGCCTCACATTCGCACACCTGAACTCGCGGTCACAAATGTTTGGCCTTGTGGGCGTGCGTGTTCACGCACGGGCAGCCTCAATTATTAGTGGCCGACCAACCTGTCCCTATATTTAAGCCCTTGTCGCGACTAGCCTTGGTACCTTTTAGTATTTTGTGATATCTCCTCTGTCCGAACTCTAATTTTTGTGTCTAAACAATTGTTTTGACGTTGTGATGTTATTTTGATAGTGTGGTAGCATTTAAAGGCTTCTCAAAAGGGAAAAGCTTCGACCTTTTGATTTGGAGCACGCGTAGTCGGCCTACAGGTAGGCTACAACTTCTGTTCTCATTAGATTGAGCATGAATTCATGATGATAAGTGTGAATCGGGGGCGGGTAGCTAGTTATTCCTTTTTTGTCTTGATAAAAACATGATTTAGGGTAGATTACTATTGTTCTGAGGGTAGTACAATGCATAAAGAGGATTGTATGTGTGTTGTAGCATGCTATGTAATTTACTTGTTTGATTACTTGTTTATGGATTATGTTTTGGCCTTAGTCTAGGATAGACTAGTGTTGCCTTAAGCCCATGCACCTTGTGACTTTCGCATGTCTTCGACGTCGCTCAGACGGACTAGGTCCTTGTAGACTGGATAGAAGACTTGGGTATGATATTATAAACCTTAGTTTAGAAATCTTGTTGGCCCTCTGCCTTCTCTCCTTACTTCTGTGACTCTGATGCATTAGCGGAGGTTTTGTTCTTTTTCGGGATTGGAGTACTTCAGGCTTGGAGTCTTTTGTAATACCTACAGGAGTGGATATCGATCTACGGTGGCTTGGAGCCTACTTGAGATCCTCTTCAAAGTTGATACACCACCAGGCATTCTTGCTAGCTAGGTGGTGGACACCCTTGGGTATGGGCTGCTTGGATATATGAGATCCTCTATGGAGTTGACACGCCCCTGAGTCACTCTTGCTAGTTGGGTGGCTTACGCCCCCAGGAGTGAACTATATGGTTGGGCGACATGGGTTGATTTTCACTCTTGCTAGCTGGATGGGAGTTTACTAGTTCTTTGTTACTTAGGTTGCGAGCCCGACTCATGTTCTTGGATTCGGATCATAAATTACTCTTCTTTCTTGTACACTAAGATATTCTATGTATCTATCAGGCTTGTGGGGTACGTTTGGGTTTTATTTAAACTTGCACATGAGTGTATCTTTTGGGCTTATGGGTTCTAGTTACATTTAGTTTAGTTGTACTTAGATTTACTTTCGGTATGCTTGTGTGCCTTCTTTTCTTATCTGCCTTAACCTCTATTTGTGTCTAAATTCTATATTTTCTAATTGTTTTTACTTTCTTTGATCAATCGTCCTAGGATGCCTACTGAGTACTTTGGTTTTGTACTTCTGCTACACTGTGCATATTTTCGTGATGCAGGTCCTACTACCAACTACTAGCTGTGATCGTTCGTGCCATCTTTTGCAGCTTGTGGATATCAGAGACGAGGGTGAGCACTAGGCATCCTGGATTAGTGTGTCTATTATTTTATACATATGTTAGCTTGTCTTTTGCCTTTGAAATGACTTGTTGTTGTCCACTTTTCGAACTTATATGTATCTTGTTAGTCAGTTATGTACTCGTAACTTCCATGTTCTGGGAGGGTTTCTTTGTATATACTTTTTGTTTATTTCCATTTCTATCTTTTCTTATTGTTAGTATCATTTTTTGTTTAGTTCTACCCTTGTACACATCAATCAAAGGGACCTTAGTTTGAGGCAACGTCACTGGATTAAGCTTCTGAAGGACAATGATCTATTTATTCTCTACCATCCGGGTAAGGCGAATGTGGTAGAGGATTCCTTGATTTTGAAGGCACTGAGTATGGATAGTCTACTTTTCTTATCTACTGTGGAGCGACTTTTAGCTATGGACATTTAGTCCTTAGCTAATCAAATGGTTCAATTGGAAGTTTCAGATTCTAGAAGTATTTTAGCTATGTGGGAGTTCAGTCCTCCCTACTTGATCAGATCTGTAGCCATCAGTTTGAGGATGAAGCCTTCATGGCACTTTGATATGGGTGTTAAGGGGTGATTCCGATCAGCTTGACTTGGATTTTGATGAGGTTTTGAGGTTTGTAGGCCGTATTAGTGTTTCGAGAGTTGGGGTTTCATTCAGCTACTACCTCAGGAGGCTTATGATTCTAGAGACTCTATCCATCCAGGAACTCTAAAGATGTATCGTGACATGATGCAACATAGCTGGTGGGCCGGCATGAGGAGAGATATTGTAGACTATATGTCTCGTTGCCTAAGTTGTCAGCAGCTGAAGGCCGAACATTTGAGACTTGGTGGTGAGTTCCAAATATTACCCATTTCAGAGTGGAAGTGAGAGGTTTTCCTCAGACTTCTAGAGGTATTGACAACATTTGGGTAATTGTAGATCGATTGTGTAACACCCTATATGCTAGAAAGACCAAAATGTAGAAATTCAAAAGTTGCAGGTGCCACCAACGAGGCCACCTACGGACCGTAGGTTGACCCACGGACGGTAGGTGGGGTTAGTGGTTGGCCACTTGCAGCTCCCTCCCCAGAAACCTAAAAAATTCACCTAAGTAACTTAATCAGACTTTACCCTAAACGACTCATTCACCTAATTTCACCAAAACTAGAGCAAAAAGAAGAGAATTCAGGCGTTAGCATCCTTAAGAACAGAACAAGGTTTTCTTCAGTTCCAGCCTTGAGATCGAAAGATTTCTCCGTGGATTTCGGTACTAGGTATGTGGGATTTCACTAGTGGGTTCCTTTCACCCATTTGGACCCTAGAATTCAGTCAGATTGTTGATTCCATTCATACTGTTTAGACCTAAGGTTTCTAGAACCTTAGATAATTGTTGTGATTTAGCTGTTAGAGTATTCCTAATCAAAATATTACGTTTTCGTAACTATGTTGCTTAATTCTTATATGAAATTTAGAAACCTAGTTGTGTAGATTTGCTTAGTTCATGAACTACACTTGCTAGGTCAGTTTATACAGATATACATGCATCAGTTTACAAATGTTTCATTATAAGTACTTAATGTTGCATCTTCAGTTAGCATGTCAGAATCTTGAGCTATCCAGTTTATTTCAGTTGTGTTGTATTGTACACATTCTAGTTAGGAGTAGGATTAATACCGAGTTGGACTAGGGTTAGTCACCCTCATAGTCCCAAAACTATGTGTCCCCGTAGGTTAAGTCCCTTCTGTAGGCATCATGTTTAGTGATCACGCTAGTCATGCCATTATGCCCCTGGAAAGTTATATTAGGTCCTCTCGATGGGGAATTTACATTGGACTCCATGTTTAGTTCACGTGGTTTTATGTCGGTTTTTAGTAGCTCCCACAGTCAGATTCTAGTGCATTGACCGGGTTACCAGTTATATTTTAGTATTCAATTTCAGCATGTTATGTACTTGGTCATTGCATCCAGTTCAGTTCATTTTCAGTATCTTTACCATGTTCATATTATATCTTTGCTAAGCATGTTTTGTTCAGTTATGTTTGTTTCTTCAGCGTTATCATATCCTGCATGCTCAGTACCTTTCAAGTATTGACGCATACTCTGCGCTACATCTTCTCATGATGTAGGTTCAGGTCCCCAACATTCGTATCACGTGTAGATCGGTTCCCGATTCATATTCAGTAGCATCAATGGTGAGTCCTCCTTCTTCAAGGATAATAGACATGCTTTTTTTTACTTTCAGTCTTTCAGTTTCAGTTTTTCTAGAGTTAGTTGGGGGTATGTCCCAGTATCTTTAGTCAGTTAGAGGCTTATTTCAGACATAGTTAGATTCAGTTTTAGATTTGAGTTTGACATGCGTATTGTTGTTAAACTCTCAGTCTTTTATATATTCAGACTGTAGTGGGTATTCCCCATCATTTCAGTTTATATCATGTTTTAAGCTTCCGCATAGTATCTTTGGTTTAGTTGTTTATGTATGCTTATGATATGCCAGTTAGATTAGGGTCACTGCGATCCTAGGTCCCGTCTTTACGCCAAAAGGGTAGCCTCGGGGTGTGACAAACTTGGTGTCAGAGCCTTAGGTTTAAGAGTCCTAGGATGTGCAAAAAACCGCACTAAGTAAAGTCCCTTTCATGAGTGTGAAGCGCGCCACACTTATGAGGGGGAGGTTATGAAGTGTTTTTAGGTAAAAAAAACTTCACCTTCTTGTTATTCTTATCGTGTGTGGGTATGATCTTCTTTCTAACTCGACGTTATGTGTTTCAGATCATGCCTCCTCGTAGAGCTTTCAGTAGGAATGCTAATGCCCACAACACTGACGTAGTTCCTTCTATCCTAGATCGTGAGGTTTCGAATGCAAAGTTTCGGAATGCCATTCAAGTTTTGTCCCAGAGTGTGGCCAACCAGAACAATCAACAACTTCTAGTTCCTGCAAATGCTAGTGGTGGATCAGTGGCAGCTAGAGTTCGTGATTTTGTTAGGATGAATCCGCCTGAGTTTCTAGGGTCGCAAGTTGGTGAGGACCCCAGAACTTTATTGATTAGGTCAAGAAGAACTTTGGAGTGATGCAAATGATTGGAAATGATAGGGTAGAGTTGGCGTCTTACTAGCTCAAGGATGTAGCTCACATTTGGTTCACTCACTGGAAGGAAAAGAGGGGTGAGAATGCAGCTCTTGAAACTTAGGAGTGTTTAACCGGAGCTTTTCTGGACAGGTTCTTTCCAAGAGAGTCAAGAGAGGCAAAAACTCAGAAGTTCATGAATTTGAGGCAAGGTTCTATGATAGTCCAAGAATACGGACTTAAGTTCACCCAGCTCTCCAGGTATGCTCTATATATGGTTGCCGATCCCAGGGCGCCGATGAGTAAGTTTCTATCTGGAGTATCTGACTTGGTGAAGATAGGGTGCAAATATGCTATGTTATTAGAGGATATGAATATCTTTAGGCTCATGACTCATGCTCAGCAGGTTAAGGGAGATAAGCTTAGGGAGCAGGCTAAGGACAGGCAACTATGAGTAATCTCAGCAAAAATCGGGTGGTGGATATCGTTCGCAGATTCAGAAAAGGTCTTCAGCTCCAACAACTTTATCAACTAGTGCTCCATCCCCCAGGTTTCGATATGATAAGAAGGTAGGGTATCAGGCTCTAAGTCTCAAGGGACTTTTTCAGATACCAGAACCTACCCAACTTGTCCAAAGTGTGGTAAGAACCATCTGAGCGAGTGTCTTGCAGAAAGAATGGATGTTTTGGGTGTGGTCAGTCTGATCACATGTTGAGGGATTGCCCTTCTTCTAAACAGGGAAAATGAGGTAGCAATAGGGCTCAGTCTACAACTTCAGCAGCAAGGTACTTTATCTGGTACAAGTGATAGTTAGTGCCAGAACAGATTGTATGCTCGCCAGGCTCACCAGGATCTAGAAGATTATCCTGATGTGGTCACTGGTACTTTGCGAGTCTTTCATTTAGATGTTTATTCTTTGTTAGATCCATGGGCTACTCTTTCCTTGTAACTCCTTCTATAGCAGTAAACTTCGATGTCAGTCCAGAAACTCTCTCAGAACCCTTCTCAGTCTCTACTCCAATTGGTGACCTAGTTATAGCTAGACGGATATACATAAATTTCCCTATCACAGTCTCTCAGAAAATCACCCCAGCAGATCTTATAGAGTTAGAAATGGTAGACTTTGATGTCATTCTAGGCATGGATTGGTTACATTCCTATTATACCTCAGTCGATTGTAGAACTAGGATCGTACGTTTTCAGTTTCCAAGTGAACCAGTCTTAGAATGGAAGGGTAGTAGCTCAGTGCTTATGGGTCGATTCATTTCCTACCTTAAAGCCAGAAAGATGATTTCCAAGGGGTATCTCTATCATCTAGTTTGGGTTAAGGATTCCAGCTCCAAAATCCCAACTCTTGAGTCAGTTCCAGTAGTAAATAAGTTCCCAGAAGTATTTCCAAAAGATCTTCTCGGAGTTTCTCTCGAAAGGGAAATTTACTTCGAAATAGATCTCCTTCCAGATACCCAGCCTATTTCCATTCGTTCTTACGGAATGGCTCCAGCAGAGCTTAAGGATTTGAAGGAGCAGTTGAAAGACCTTCTAGATAAGTGCTTCATCAGGTCTAGTATTTCCCCATGGGGTGCACCAATGTTGTTCGTGAAAAAAAAAAGATAGTTCTCTCATGATGTACATTGACTATTGGTAGTTGAACAAAGTCACAATCTAGAATAAGTACCCTATCCCTAGGATTGATGCCTTATTCGACCAACTTTAGGGTGCTAGTCAATTTTCAAAGATAGACCTCTGATTCGGTTATCATCAGCTAAGAGTCAAAGATAGTGACATCCCGAAAATAGCCTTCAAAACTCGGTATGATCATAATGAATTTGTAGTTATGTCTTTTGGACTAACCAATGCTTCTGCAACTTTCATGGATTTGATGAACAGGGTGTTCTTACAGTATTTGGACTTGTTTGTTATTGTCTTTATTAATGATATCCTCATATACTCTAGGAATGAGGAAGAACATGCAACTCATTTGAGGGTTGTCTTGAAAACCCTTAAAGATCACCAGTTATTCGCTAAGTTTACCAAATGTGAGTTTTGGTTACAATCGGTTGCTTTTATTTGGGCATATAATATCTAGCAAAGGGATCCGAGTGGATTCTTAGAAAATAGAGGCAGTGAAGCAGTGGCTCAGACCCACCTCTCCTACAGATATCAGAAGTTTCTTAGGTTTAGCAGGTTATTACAGAAGGTTTGTGGAAGGATTTTCATCCATAGATTCGCCATTGACTAAGTTGACTTAAAAAAAAGTTAAGTTTCAGTGGTAAGATGAGTGTCAGAAGAGCTTCGCAAAACTGAAAACTAGGTTGACTATAGCTCCTATTTTGACTATACCAGAGGGTTCAGATGGTTATGTGATCTATTGTGATGCATCCATAGTCGGCCTAGGTTGTGTGCTGATGCAGCGAGGTAAGGTTATAGCTTATGCTTCTAGACAACTTAAGGTGCATGAGAAGAACTATCTGACTCATGACCTCGAGTTTGCAGTCGTAGTATTTACCCTAAAGATTTGGAGAGATTACTTGTATGGTGTTCATGTGGATGTGTTCATAGACCATAAGAGCCTTCTTTATGTGTTCACCCAAAAAGAGTAGAATCTACGCTAGAGGAGATGGCTTGAGTTCCTCAAAGACAATGATATGAATGTGCTTTACCATCCTGGTAAGGCCAATGTAGTAGCTGATGCTCTTAGTAGTTTGTCTATGGGTAGTGTAGCGCATGTTGAGGAGAAAATGAAGGAATTAGCAAAGGATATTCATCGGCTTGCTTGCTTAAGAATTTGCCTTATGAACATATCAAGTGATGATGTGATAGTTTAGAATGGGTCAGAATATTCATTGGTAGCGGAGGTCAAGGAAAAACACGAAAGTGATCCTATATTGATTCAATTGAAGGGTGCAGTTCATCAGCAGAGAGTTGAGGTTTTCTCCCAAGGCGTAGATGGTGTGCTTCGCTAGCAGGGTCGTTTATTTGTTCCTAAGGTGGGTGAGTTGAGAATCATATCCTTACTGAAGCCCATAACTCCAGGTATTCTATTCATCCAGGTGCCACCAAGATGTACCGTGATATGCGGGAAGTCCTTTGGTGGAATGGCATGAAAAGGGATATAACAAATTTTGTGGTTAAGTGCCCTAATTGTCAAGAGGTGAAGGTAGAACATCAGAAACCATGAGGTATGACTCAAGAGATTAACATTCCTATATGGAAGTGGGAAATGATCAACATGGACTTCATTAACATTCCATTTGGATAATAGTAGATAGAGTTACTAAGTCCGCTCCCTTTTTGGTTGTTAAGACTACATATTCGGTGGAGGACTATGCCAAGCTTTACATTAATGAGATAGTCAGGTTGCATGAGGTTCCTTTTTCTATCATCTTAGATAGAGGTCCTCAGTTTACCTCACATTTCTGCAAATCGTTTCAGAAAGGTCTTGGTACCCAAGTTAATGTTAGCACAACATTTCATCCACAGAAGGATGGTCATGCAGAGCGTACCATTCAGACTTTAGAGGACATATTGAGAGCTTGTGTGATCGATTTCAAGGGTAGTTGGGATGATCACTTTCCTCTTATAGAGTTTGCCTACAATAATAGCTACCATTCCAGCATTCAGATTGCCCATTATGAGGCATTGTATGGGCATAGGTGTAGATCTCCAGTTGGTTGGTTTGAAGTAGCTGAAACAACCTTGATAGGGCCAAATTCAGTTCATGATGCTTTGGAAAAGAAGCTCATCAGAGATAGACTTAAGACAGCCCAGAATCGCCAGCAGTCCTATGAAGATGTGAAGTGAAGGGACTTAGAATTTGAGATAGATGATTGGGTTTTTCTGAAAGTGACACCTATGAAGGGGGTGATGAGATTTTTCAAGAAAGGGAAGCTCAGTCCCAGATATGTAGGTCCTTACAAGATCTTGAAAAAGGTTGGAAAAGTGGCTTATGAGTTGGATTTGCCAGCAGAACTAGTAGCGGTACATCCGGTCTTTCACATTTCGTTGTTGAAGAAGTGTGTGGGTGATCCAACATCCATAGTACAATTGGAAAGTATGGCTATGAAGGATAGTCTCACTTATGCAGATGTGCCAGTTGAAATTCTTGATCGTCAGGCTATAAGGTTGAGAAACAAAGAAGTCGCTTCAGTAAAGGTTTTGTGGAGGAGTTAGTTTGTTGAGGGAGCTACTTGGGAAGCAGAAACAGACATGAAGGCCAAGTATCCTCATATCTTTCCTTCCGATTCCATTCCAGCTTGAGGTAGTAGTTCCTCTTCAGTCTTTCAGTTACTCTTGCATAAATTCAGTCTTAGTATCATGTTCCTTCAGTTATACTTGAATTTTTAGCATATTGGCATGTTCTTGGAGCTTAGCTCAGCCAGATTTCAGTTTCCAGTACTTAGTGGTAGGGTTTACAGCTCTTTCCCTCCATATTCAACTAGTTTGGTCTTCATTCGAGGATGAATGTTCCCAAGGGAAAGATAAGGTAACACCCCTTATGCTAGAAAGACCAAAATGCAGAAATTCAGAAGTTGCAAGTGCCACCAACAGGTCCACATACAACTAGTAGGTTGACCCACAGACCGTAGGTGTGGTCCGTGGTTGGCCACCTGTAGCTCCCTCCCCAACAGAGAAAATTCAGCTAAGTTTGGACCTACGCCAGGACCTACGGACCGTAGGTCAGACAACAGTTTGTGGCCCAAGTCTGAGGTTTAAACCACTCAGAAGCAATCCTCTGAAGTCGAATGACTGTTGATACCAGAACTGACCGTAGGTCCATCCATGGTTCGTCGGTCAGGCTGTCGGTGGCTTCGACAGATTTAAAGTCAGGCGTCTTTTGGTCTTTCCCCTATACGTTGGACAACTAAACTACGTTGTTTTGGTCAGTCTTACCTTATTAACTTAATCAGACTTTACCCTAAGCGACTCATTAACCTAATTTCACCAAAACTAGAGCAAAAAGAAGAGAATTCAGGCGTTAGCATCCTCAAGAACAACAACATGGTTTTCTTCAGTTCCAGCCTTGAAATAGAAAAATTTCTTCATGGAATTCATCACCAGGTATGTGGGATTTCACTAGTGGGTTCCTTTCACCCATTAGGTCTCTAGAATTCAGTCAGATTCTTGATTCCCTTCATATTGTTTAGACCTAGGGTTTCTAGAACTTCAGATAATTAATGTGATTTTGCGGTTACAATAATCCTAATCAGAATATTACATTTTCATAACTATGTTGCTTAATTCTTACATGAAATTCAGAACCCTAGTTGTGTAGATTATTTTAGTTCATGAATTACCCTTGCTTGGTCAGTTTATACAGATATACATGCATCAGTTTACAAATGTTTCATGATCAGTACTTAGTGTTGCATCTTCAGTTAACATGTCAGAGTCTTGAGCTATCCAGTTTATTTCAGTTGTGTTGTATTGTACACATTCTAGTTGGGAGTAGGCTTAATACCGAGTTGGACTAGGGTCACTCACCCTCATAGTCCCAGAACTACGTTCCCCGTAGGTTAAGTCCCCTTTGTACGCATCATATTTAGTGATTACACCAGTCATGCCTTATACCCCTGGTAATTTATATTGGGTCCTCTCGATGGGGCGAATACATCAAACTCCACGTTTAGTTCACGTGGTTTTATGTCTGTTATTAGTAGCTCCCACAGTTAGATTCTAGTGCATTGACTGGGTTACCAGTTATATTTCAGTATTCAGTTTCAACATTATGTACTTGGTAATTGCATTCAATTCAGTTTATTTTCAGTATCTTTATCATGTTCATATTATATCGTTACTCAGTATGTTTAGTTTCAGTTATGTATGATTGCTCAGCGTTATCCTATCATACATGCTCAGTACCTTTCAAGTACTAACGTATACTATGTGCTACATCTTCTCGTGATGTAGGTTCAAATCCTCAGCATTTGGATCACGTGTAGATTGTTTTGCCGATCCTTATTGAGCAGCATCAGTGGTGAGTCCTCCTTCTTCGAGAAAGATAGACATATTTTCTTTTACTTTTAATCTTTTAATTTCTGTTTTGCTAGAGTTAGCTGGGGTATGTCCCAACATCTCTAGTCAGTGAAAGGCTTATTTCAGACATAGTTAGATTCGGTTTTAGGTTCGAGTTTAACCTTCCAATTGTTGTTAAACTCCCAGTCTTTTATATATTTAGACAGTATTGGGTATTCCCAATCATTTTAGTTTTTCTATCATGTTTTTAAGCTTCCGAATAGTATCTTTGGTTTAGTTGTTTGTGTATGCTTATGATATGTCAGCTTAGGGTTAGCTTGGGGTCACTCGTGCTCCTAAGTCCCGTGTTTATGCCAAGGGGGTAGCCTCGGGGCATGAAAGATTGGCCAAGTCTACACAAATCCTTCTTATTCAGCCTTCATTCAGAGCCGAGAGGTTCGGCCGTATGTAAATTCATCAATTTGTTTGTCTATATGGTGTGCTGATACGCCCAAATTACAGTTCTCTGAAGAAGTATAAGTGGTCATTATCAAATAAAGAACCTAACTAAGGTTAGGGTCGATCCCACGAGGAATATGGTCTAGACTTAGGCCAATTTTCTATTGACTGTACTTTTAGTCAGCTTATTTTCGTAAGAAGGGGGGGTTTGTAACATAAAATAATAATTAATTTAGTTTTTGCAACAAGTAATAAGTGACAATTAGCAGGATTCACAGTTTGTAATATCAATCTGAGATTGAAACTTGGGCATGTGTGTTCTCCAGAAGTTCTTAACGTAGTAACCCTAATAATAGTAACTATTTCCTAGTGTTTAACATGCAAGGTTGGTAAGTTAGGTATCTCCTAAGTGATTGTTCGTTCAAATAGAGAATTTATCCACACAAATTGGTCGGTCAAGGTGTTTATTCTTTACTAACCCTTACCTTTGACCCCAGATTAGCCCTCACTTATTTGGGCTAGGTTATTATATGGTGAATTATCACGCTAAATCTTAGTTGTTTAATCTTTTTCCCATTCATTACTTCCTTGGTCGGGAAAGTATGCATGAGGCAAGTTCTAATGTTGTGCACCGTTAAAAAGCATACAAAACGAAGAGATTAACAATACATGCATAAACACTATTTTATAATTACTTAATTTTTAGTTTTACGTTGTTAATTACTCATGGTTCCCACAACCCTAGTTGTGAATTTAGTTAATCATTCTTGGGTGATCACAATTCATAATAGGGTTAATAGAATAAATCATGAACTTACAATTAGAATAGATGAAATCCGGAATCTTGAATTAAAGAACAAAATGAAAATTTCATAAACCAATACTTCAAGAATTAAATGCGAAAAGTGTTTGCAAAATAATCCTCAAAGGCAAAATTAAGTATCTCAAAAAATCTAACAACCCCAAAAAACAAAAAATACAACCAATATTTATAGAAACCAAATCCTAAATGAAGTAAGAAAATAAAGACTAAGGAAATTCGGCATGGGCAGTGTTATCTACGGTTGGTAACCTACGGCTCGTAGTAGTTCCTACGGCTCATAGGTACCTTCACTCATTCAGCAATAGGTCCATCATCTAGGGAGTGCTTTTTATAGGCATGATCTACGACTCGTAGATGTTTTGTATGGCCTGTTCTGTTCAACCGTCATTATGGACTAGAGCTCATCCTTTCCAAACTTTTCTACGACTCATCATATATGGATCGTAGTAGTGACTACGGCTCGTCAATCTACATCTGTCGTTTCATACTTAGCTCCAATTTTCTGCATTTCAACCTGCGACTTACACCTACGGCTCGTAGTGGCATTGACGGCTCATAAGTCAAATCCCTATTGCTGCAACACTTTGACACCAACTGCTCTGAAACCTATTTCCTGCAAAAACATCATCACATCTAATAACAAAATGCACAAGACTAATGCAAAACGGTATGCTCAATGCATCAAAAGTACCATAAATTCACAATACATCAACATAAAATCGTTGCTTGTCCTCAAGCGACACAACATACTCTAAACAACACTTACGCCGAAGTAACCCAAAAACTCAAGCAATCACATGGAATTTTATGCGGATCAATACATGACATAGACATACCAATAGACACATTTACATACTCAGATAACAATTACCAAGATATAGACTTTTCGATAATGCAACTTGTGCCCTCACCACAAAGAAATCCCTTTGTTCACACAAAATTTGCATTTTTAGTTAGGGACTCAATATACACTCACACTCAGAACTGAATTCAATACAATTTGTGCACAATACCATAAGATTTCTTATATTTTCTACACTTCCACTTTCCAAACTATTCAATCAGGATCACTTTAGGACTTTCTTAGCCTGTAACATAGGCTTAGGGTCAGGTGTGATGTATTTGGATATTAAGTGAGTTCTATTCCCTCCTTAACATTACAGTGGCCATTTTTACTCTTTTAAAACCACTACTGATATCGTCTTGCTTTCTACTCTTCTCGTTATGATTCATTGAAGCTCGGGTGTGACTTTGACATGATTTTTCACTTGATTCAACTTTTCTTCATCTTTTCATTAAATATTTTAACTTTTTGTTTCTTTATGTTCAGTCACACCATTCTTAAACAATTTTACATGACTCTTTTCATACCCTTTTTTCTCTTGTTTTCCTCCATGATAGCCACCCTCAACTTTGGCGTTTAGCATGAGTTGAGGTGCACGATGTCCTAAGAAGGACCAGGGCTAACATCAGGGTTCAAATTTGAAGTAGCCACCCTCAACTTAGGCTTTATGCCTTGGTTGATGTAGACAATGTCCAAGGAGGGACCGGGGCCAAAAACAAAGTTTAACAATTTATTTTGGGAAGGTGAATTGGGTGTATTGAATGAATAGTCTTCTTTGAGGCTCAAACATTTGGATCGAAGGGAGCAATTCATTCATTTGGTTGGTTATTTTTTGGCTTAAGTGGAGTCATTATCAAAAATGACCTATGATCATTTTCAATTTCACAGTTTCAATCATCTTAGCAATACCAATGGAGAAAGTTCTAGATTGGATCATCGTTGAGTCCCAGATTTTGACCTCATCCGACCATTCTTCGCAGAGATTTTCTTAATTCAGGATCGTAGGGGGCCGGGGATTGCCTTGACTCCGTGTACTTTGGCATAAACTATATATAAGACCTGTAGACAATAAAAACAAAGAACAAACGTAAATTGAGAAATAATTGACTAAATTGCAATAATGAAATTTAGTCTAATCTAAAAGCCTTATTCCCCGGCAACAGCAATGCCAAAATTTCATACACCCAAATTACACTTCCCTAATGAAGTATAAGAAGTCATGGTCAAATACAGCCCAACTAAGGTTAGGGTAGATCCCACAAGGAATATGGTCTAGACTTAGGCCAATTTACTATTGATTGTACTTTTGGGGAGCTTATTTCTGTAAAAAAAAAAAAAGGGTTTTGTAACATAAAACAATAATTAATTGAGTTGTAGCAATAAGTAATAATTGACAATATTAGGATTCATAGTTTGTAATATCAATACGAGATTGAAACTAGGGTATGTGTTCCCCACAAGTTATTAACCCATTAACCCTAATAATAGTAACTATTCCTAGTGTTTAAAATACAAAGTCGGTATGTTAGGTATCTCCTAGATGATTGGTCATCCAAATAGTGAATTTCACCATGTGACATGGTCGGTCTATGGGTGTATGCTTTACTAACCCTTATCCTTGACTCCATATTACCTTCACTTATTTGGGTTAGGCTATTAAATATCGGATTATCACGCTTAATGTCATTCCTATTCATTACTTCCTTGGTCAGGCAACAAGGAATGAGGCAATTTTTAACGTTGCACACCGTTAAAAAGCATTCAAAACAAAGAGATTAACAATACTAGCATAAATACTATTTCAGAGTTGCTTAATTATTAGATTTACGTTGTTAATTACTCCTGATTCCCACAACCCTAGTTGTGGATTTAGTTAATCATGCTTGGGTGATCACCACTCATAATAGGGTTAATAGAATAAATCACGAACTTACAATTAGAATAGACAAAATCTTGAATCTTGAATCGAAGAACAAACTACAAATTTCATACGCCAATACTTCAAGAATTAAATGCTAAAAGTGTTTGCAAAATAATCCTCAAAGCCAAAAGTAAGTATCTCAAAAAGTCTAACAACCCCAAAAAATGAAAAATACAACTAAAATTTATTGAAACCAAATCCTAAATCAAGGAGAAAAAGAAAGACTAAGGAAATTCAACTTAGGCAGTGTCATCTACGGTTTGTAACCTACAACTCGTAGTAGTTCATACGACTCGTAGGTATTTTCCGTCAACCAGCAGTAGGTCCATCATCTAGGGAGTTCTTTCTACATGCAAGATCTACAACTCATAGATCTTTGTATGACCTATCATGTTCATCCATCATTCATGGACCAGAGCTCATCCTTTCTGAACTTTTCTATGACTCATCATATACGGCTCGTAGTAGTGACTAAAACTCGTCAATTTGAATCCATCATTTCATACTTAGCTCCAATTTTCAGCACTCCAACCTGTGACTTACACCTATGGTTCGTAGTGGTATTGACGGCTCGTAGGTCAAATCGTACATCACCAAAAATCCTTGTTGCTACAACACTTTGACACCAATTGCTCCAAAACCTTTTTCCTATAAAATCAAAGAAAATATACCATCACATCTAATAACAATATGCCCAAGACTCATGCAAAACTCTAAGTTTAATGCATCAAAAGTATCATAAGTTCATGGTACATCATGTGCCAGTCTCTATTATAACAAATCGAGGTGCTCAGTTCACTTGTAGCTTTTGGAGGAATTTTCAAGATGAGTGATACGTCCAAACTTACACCTTAATTAAGAAGTATAAATGGTCAAAGGCAATTATAGAACTCAACCATAGTTGAGGTCGATCCCACAGGGAATTTTCATTAGAAATAACCTTACTAGTTCTTATATTCAGTTTCGGTTAATATTTTTGAAAAATTAAATTGCAAAACATAAATATTGGGTTGTTTTGTATTCAAGTAACAATATTTTTTTAAAAGTGAATGCTAACATTAGCAGATGATAGTTCCATGATTTGATGTTTGATTAAAGTAGACTAGGATTTTGTTCCCCATGACCTTTAGACTTACAACTTGTATTGCACAAATAACGTCTTCTTTACAAATTCATACATTCATAGCAAGTTATATACATCTAAACGCCTTCTATCCCTATTAGATCAATATCACTCTTCTCCTCTCTGTCTTAGAGTGTTTTGGAGTTCACTCTTGCATACTTGTTAAGAAGACTGTCCTCTCTCAAGCTCAAGTCCTTCAAACAACTTGATAAATTTCGTTCCTACAATTTCCTAATCATTACTTTTCTCTCAAACAAGTGATGAATACAAGTATATTCTAATGTGTGAACTCATTAGAAAGCAGTCAACATGAAAATAGAAATGACGTATGATATCATCAATCAAACGTTATTTGTATTCAATTCTAGCGTTGTGTTTTAGTTATGGTTCCAACAACCCTAGTTGTGGTGTTTAGCCTCTCATATTCTCAATGAAACAAGAAGTAGACATTGATGAAATATTAACAAAGTAGACTTACAATAATTGACAACCAAAAGCTTATTGATTATGAGTACAAAATCAAGATAAAAAACACACAGATCAAAAGTATCCAACCAAGTGTATCAGGAAGGAAACTATAATTTATCCACCAAGAAGTTGTCCCAAAGTATCGATAATAATATTAAAATAAGACCTAAGGAATTAAAATATTGCTAGAAAAGAATCCTATGCAAAGTAAAAGATAAATAATCGAGATTGTTCACGAGCACGCTAAACGGACCGTGAAGCTTTTCACGGCCCGTCAAACCTCTCATGAACCAACAATTTGACAAAAAATGTCAACTTCAACTTCACCTTATTCACAAACCACTATATGTCTCGTAAAAAGAACCACGATCCGTCTAGGGTCTTTTGTCACCATACTTCAACGTTGTTTCTTCAAGGCCACTTCCACGAGTATCTTCTCTCCCCGTACACAACATCACGACTCGTATAGCCTATTGTAAAGTCTTTCATACTTCACTTTTAACTCTTTCCTTCTATCAATTATTTCAAAGAATTTGACCTGCACATTAGCAAAAGAACCATCATATCCATATTAAACATGCTCGACTTCTTGCACTAATCCTTTGTTTTGGGCATCAAATGTGCTATAAGTTTGCAGCACATAAACAACCTAAACTTAGAACCATTGCTTGTCCTCAAAAGATGAGAAGGAACAACACCCGACACTCAAATACATAGGAAAACTATCAAAGATATGCAATAGTTATTTAAATAAAACTGACATGACCCAAAGTACACCCTAGACGTGAGATGGCACATAAGCCCCCGAGAGGCCCTACATAAGCCACTTAGCATAGATTATACAAGATAATAGAACAAAGAATTTAAAAGTAGCATTTCATATAAAAGAATTTGACGCAAAAGTAGCGGAAGTCTAAACATATGTATCAAAGCCATATATTACATCAAAGAGGTGATTGAGACGTAACCCATACATCAGCTATAAAATATGAAATGAAAAGACATGAAAGCAATAAAAGTTTCTCGATCCTCAGAATATGAGGACAACCAATCTTTAATGTCTATACATGATCACTAGCCACGAGTGTGGGAGGTAGGAGCCTCACACCTTACATTAGTGAAACAATGTAGGCACAAGTATGCATTAGTACATGGAATGTACAAAGTATGAGAGCAATGCATAAGATTTATGAAATCATGCTAAAAGGAATGTTTATGACATGCAATGACCAAGCTAAATCATAAAATACCATGCTAGAAAACATAAGTCATAACCATGGTCAATGCAAGCTAAACATCTTTAAAACACATTTGAGATACTTTTAGAAAGTAACCTTAGTTCATTATTATGACATATTTACCTTTAACCAACATAGACCATGTGAGCTATATTATGGAATCTGGTGTCTATCCCACACTAAAAAAGAGATGTCCTTACTTTCCAAGGTAAGAACCATGAACTTGACCTAAAGTGGATCCACTAGCTAATGTTTATCTAAGAAAAACCTATGGTTGCACATAGTTATGGGACATGCGTACTCGTCGTTTGTCCACTCAGTGCTAAGCATAAATCCCACGGAATAGTCATAAATCTTAACTTATCTTATTATCCATGGAAGGGCACCATCAAGTAGCCAATATAAGCTAGAATTCATTAGAATAGCTCCTTAAACTTGATTCAACTTAGGTGAGAAAATCTTTCAACCTTATAAATCTTTTATGTCAGAAAACCCTTTCACAATCATGTTTTGAGTAGTATGTGAGAAATACTTTCACAACAACAAACACAACATCAATTATTTACTTTCAAAGCAACCTTAAATCATTTACATCAATTTCATAGAAAAACATGCATATCTTCATAAATTCATCTTTCATAATTTAAAAGCTTCATCATATGATCAAAATCTAGGTATCATGGATCATACATGGGTTCATGTTAATTCAACTTAAAAACATGTAATTACTTAAATTCATGCATAGAAAATATAAAACAATCAATTAGATCATAATTGAAGAGAACCCATGAGATTAAATAAAACCCTATCTTCAATTGGAGAGTTCTAACTTGCAAAATTGGAGAATTAGGAAACCTATGGAGGAAAGGATTACATAGGTGAATATTGTCATACCATGATGTTAAAAGCCCACAATCAATGGTGGATTTGGAGACTTGATCTTGAAACCGTAGCTTTCTTCTTCAAGCTTTAGAGAGAGAAATTTTGGGGGAAGAACTTGGAGGGATTTGGGGAAAGTTAAAGAATGATTTAGAATAGTTCAATTTTATGCTTAAAAGACTTATATAGGGTCAAGGATTAGGATTAAAACGACATAGTTTAGGCACTAATCAATTAGGGAAAAGACTAAAAAGCCTTTTAAAATAACTACCGACCACCATCTATGGTTGGACCTATAGTCCGTAGGTCCTTCTTTAGACCATACTGGTAAACAATAGAAAGTGATCAGAGACTCTAAATTTGGCCAACATTCAACGGAACCTATGTACGACTCATAGGCCTTTCTACAGACTGTACATTCCAATCGTACCAACAAACATTAAGCTACGATACCTTTCTATGACTCGTAAAGGAACAACATACCCTCCTGTTTGAACCGTAAAAAAGGTACTAGGACCTGTTTTGAAAATTTTATTTTCCCACTACCTACGGTTGCCACCTACAGCATGTACAAGCTTCTACTGTCCTAAGTGGGACTCGTGGACGTAGACACCAACCCAAAACATTACTTTTCCTGATTTTCTGAATCTGAGGTGTTACAAAAGCTTACATCAAAAATCATTTATTTAACATGCTAGGATCAATGAACGACATTCCATTTCACATGCATTTTGGTTTTGTGTTTGAACCACCATCTACTTGAACCATTTAAAACATGCATTGTGGTTTTGTGCTTTTGGAATAACCAAGGATATGATACTGCTAAGCTATTTATTTTTCGTTTAGGTCATGGCCACCCTCAACTTAGGCTTTTAGCTTGAGTTGTGGTATCTTGCCTTCGGAAAACCAAGGATATGATATTAACTGGGTGACAACAAAAATCAGCTTTTATCAAACAGGGTTCAAGGGTTCATGATTTCATTTGGTAGTTCTTTTTGACTAAAGTGGACTATATGCAAAAAAATGGCGTATAATCCTTTCCAATCCAGTTATTCAACAATCTTGGCAAGACCACTTGGGAAAGTTCTAGCTTATACCTACAGGGTTAGATTTCACACAAATACTTGACACTCACTCATGGCACATGCTTACACTTTTTAGTATTTAGTCAACAAATTCCCGTCCTAGTTAGAAATGATCAACACACAATTATATGAAATGTCGCAAAAGAGCCTAATAGTTAACTATCATATCACATGATGCTTTTTATCAAGATTTCACATAAAACTCAAGCTTCTCATACTTCAACAATCTCAACACAAACAAACTAACAAAATACATGAGCCAACCTCCATACACTTATGACTACAAATGGTAGGTTGCTCAACTACCGTCCCAACAAAATAGACTTTGCCCTCAAAGTACTAAATAAAAGGGTTGTGAGGAGGGGTTATACCTACGATGCTCTAGGCATCGATAGTCGGAGTGATGGTGGCACCCTCATCAACAAGTTCTCTCTTTGGTACAAGTTGTGTCTCAAGTCAGCTACTATCTCGAGCAAGTGTCTCACTGACTGTGGGAGCAGAAGGGCCACTACCTAAAGTTCCAGACCTTAATGCTTCACGTTGCTGTTCCAATTCTTTTTTCTCCTTTGCAACTCTCTTGGATTCTTTCCTAGATTTCTTCAGTCTCCTAGGTTCTTTCTAAGGGGTTTCATCAGGGAGATCAGATACATGGCTTATTTTCTTCCTGTTATCCTTGCCCATTGCAGGTCTAGCAAGATCACCCCAAATATCCCTAACTGCATGTGTAGCTAGAATCATCTAGAGCAATTTCATCAATTAATCTAGTACAAATATGGGAGGCATTTCAATCGTCTTGTTAGCCAGTTTTGCAATATCAGCCTTCATAACAACTAGTTGGACCTGTAGAGAAGAAGTATCTGCAGAGCTTAAGGCATCCATCCAGCTAGTGTAATGTGTATCTAAGCCATCAATATGGTTCATCATCATAGAAATCTCCTGTCGGCATTCATCGGGCAACCTTCGCTCTGTACTTTGGACTCGGCTATAAACTAACTTTAGTAGTTTTTCAACTACTTGATCAAGTATAGCTTGGTCTGCCGCTGTTCCACCACAAGTTTCTCAAATAATACTACATGTATAGAAATAAATGTACATATGGCTGATGAAAGCTGGACTCCCAAGGCTGCCTCTGCTGACCTCTCTGTAGACTCCACATGTGGCAACACATTTAATAGTGCTGAAGGACCCACTCGGGTTCCATAATGTGGGTTTGCCACATCTTTGATTGAAGCCACATTGGCCAATTTAGTAGCATCGATGTACCTATCCACTAGCTTATTAGGTGGTGTCTGAGCATGTTGATAAAATCTCCTTATCGTACAAGGAAAGGGAAGACCAGCTTTTTCATTGAGGGCATGATCCCTCATTTCTGTTGCAATTAGCCGACCAATATTCACTGCATAATCTGCCATAATACAAGCTACTAAGGAAGATTGGAGGGTGAGAGAATGTTATCATTTATTGTTGGACACAACTGTGCACGAACTATAGCCCACCAGACTTTAGCAGGAAATGTTAAAGATGCTTTGGTGATGTGCAGCCTTGGGTTGAATACCTGTGATGCTGCCTCACCGTCACTTGTGATCATCCACGCAATCCATCTCATAATACTTTCATGAGATATATGGTCACTCATCTCAAGCTCAATTCTCACCGAGTGGTGATGATTTTCATATAAACCTACAACAATAAGTGTATTGTATTCTGGACCATGCAGAAATCTATTAATCGATGTCTCTGAAATATCCATCCAGGCACTATGAATAAACACTTCATCTAGTGGTGTCGACCTCAGCGTTGCTACTTTCTTCCGCTTTTTAGATACCTCAAAAACTTCATTAAGATGTGTAGAAGCATAGGTGGAGTAGAACTCTCTAGATAAATGCCTCCCAAAATGCCCTGGCTTTTTGGTTATCCACTCAAAATGATGGCTCTTGAACAAGTCGTAAATCTCCAGGAAAGCCTGTAAATCAACCTCAACAATCTTATTTTTAGGTACAATGGACCTCCGGCCTATACCACTGGACTTGGACAGTATGCCTGATTCAAAAATAGTTCTTGACCCAGGAATTGCCCACGTATTGTGGATAACCACAATGAGTTGATGTTGGAACACTTGGTCAGATTCCCTCTTTTGAACAAATTCCACAATAGTGTCATTGCTTTCAAAAGCATCGATGTCCTCTTGATTATCCCTTTCTTCCTCCTCAGCCTCAGCTGTGTGTAGGTCATTTTCTGAAGCCCAGGATGCACCATCAAACCCCTGCTCACTATCAAAACTATCTCCTTCCTCGTCGTACTGGGAATGAGTAGGGTCATGTTGTTATAGTTCCCTGGTTGCCTGAGATCGAATTCCTCGGGGTGAGTGTTGTTCAATTGTAGTGTCGACTCTAACTCCCGGCCTACTGGGTGCTTCACTGCTGGAGCTTGTTCAGGGAAGCAAAAGGTGTAATGTGTAGCTGTGACATTTTTGCCATGCTTTAGCCATCTTACTTCAAATTTAAACCAAAATGCAACAACAGATGAATATGAGTGCCCATTTGGAAGATGGAGAATGCTTGGAATATATGACTAATGTTATAATTTTTTTGATTCATTGATATAAATGAGAGAGAATAACTATTTAGTTGACAAAGAGACATTATGAATTCAAAGAGAAAAGGAAAGAACCGGTCTTTTGGCGTTTGAAATATTATTATTCTTAAAATTAGGGTTGTAGGTTGGTTTGGGTCAGGTCTCAATTAATGAGACCGACTTTACTTCTACAAACTATGAACCTGCTCGAGAAGAGAAGCATGGTCCGTCAACTCGTTTATGATTCAACACTTAGGAAAATTTCAAAGAAAACTTACCTAGGTGTTAAACCCTTTCGTGAACATTGCCCCATCTTAGCCTTGGTTACACGACCTTTCTGCCACACGTTTCACAAGCCATAGAGGTCTTCATGACCCATATATTGGCTCGTGGTGACAACTCATTTTCCTAAGTCCTTATTGTACCCATTAAACACACAATCAACCTATATAGAAATTAAAAATGCAAGAGAGTGAACTACTTATTACAATTAAATCTTGGGTTGCCTCCCAAGTAGCACACAATTTAACATCGCAGCGCTGCACAAGTTACTTGATTACTCATACTTCATCAAGTTGGAATTTCTCAACTTTCTGAACTTTTTTTCGGGACTCCCATGTATGACTTAACTCGTTGTCCATTTGCCTTGAATTGTTCACCCTTTTCATTTTCAAGTTCAATGACTGAAATACTTGTGTCTCTTTAAACGGTCCCAACCATTTGGACCTCAATTTGTCAGAAACAGTCTAAACCTTGAGTTAAACAGTAACACAAAGTCCCACGGATGGAAAGTCTTCTTCTCAATATGTTTGTCGTGATACGACTTCATCCTTTCTTTATACATTACATATCTCTCATAAGCCCTCAGTCGATATTCATTCATCTCATTTATCTACTCTAATCTCATAATTGCTACTTCACTCCAACTCAAGTTTAGTTTATTTAGCGCCCACAACGCTTTGTGCTCTAACTCCATAGGAAAATGGCATGCCTTTCTAAACACCAACTTGTACGGTGACATACCAATGGGTGTTTCTAAAGTTGTCTGGTATGCCTATAATGCATCATCTAACTTCCTTGACAAGTGAATCATGTTGGAATTCACAGTCTTCGCTAATTGGACCTTATCTCCCGGTTAGAAACTTCAACTTGTCCACTCATTTGCGGATGATATGGAGTTTCTACTCTATGTTGTTTCACCCCATATTTAGCAAGTAGAGTGCTAAACACTTTATTGCAAAAGTGTGAACCCTCGTCACTATTAATCACCCTAGGTGTGCTAAACCTAGAAAAAATATTTTTCTATAAAAATCCAGCAACACTCTTACCATCATTCTCTGCCAATGCAACAACTTCTACCCACTTGGAGACATAATCATATACCACCAATATGTACTTCTGCCCATACGAGCTCACAAATGGTCCCATAAAGTCAATGCCTATATATCAAATAATCTAACCTCTAAGATGGGGGGTCATAGGCATATCATGTCGACGAGATATAGCCCCTTGCCTTTGACACATATCACAACTATTTACAATATCAAATGCATATTGATGAATTGTGGGCCATTAGTTACCACTCTGAAACAGTTTGTGGGCAGTGCGGGCTTCTTCATGGTGTCCACCAAGAGAGGAGTGATAAGCTTCAACAATACTCAGCATTTTAGCTTCAGGTACACACCGCCTAATTGTATTATCAGCACAAACCCTGTACAAGTAAGGTTCTTCCCAAGAGTATTTGCCCATATCATGAAGAACTTTTTCCATTCTTGAAAGGTCAAGTCCTCCAGCATCAAATCACTAATAAGATAGTTGGCAAAGTCCGCAAACACAGAAATAAGATCAAGAGTCTCGGCTAATACCTGCTCATCTAGGAATGAGTCATCATTGTCAAGCTTAGCTTCTCCTTTCTTTACTGCTTCTAACCTGGACAAGTGATCTGCTACTTGGTTTTCACATCCTTTTCTATCTTTGACCTCAAAGTCGAATTTCTGTAGCAACAACATCCATCATATCAATCCTGGTTTAGCATCTTTCTTTGCCTTCTTATATCCCAATGTTGCATGGTTAGTGTGCAGTATCACTTTTGTGCCTAGCAGGTATGCTATGAACTTCTCAAATGCATACCCAATTGCGAGCAATTCTTGGCCGCTGACAGTATAGTTCTTTTGAGCTTCATTCAGTGCCTTGCCTACATATTATATTGGGTGAAAGATCTTGTTGTTCTTCTGACCTAGCACAACTCCCAAAGAAACGCCACTTGAATCACACATTACCTCAAATGGTTTTGACCAATCTGGAGCAACAATCACATGAGCTGAAATTAATTTCTCCTTGAGACATTCAAATGCTTTGGTGCATGCCTCGTCAAAGGTGAACTTTATCTCCTTCTCCAACAACTTACACAAAGGATATGCAATTTTTGAGAAGACCCTAATGAATCTCCGATAGAACCCTACATGTCCCAAGAAACTAAGGATTCCCTTTACAGAAATAAGTGGAGGCAACTTTTCAATAACCTCGATCTTAGCTCTATCCACCTTCAAAACTTTCTCATACACTTTATGGCCTAATACTATTCCTTCTTTGACCATGAAATGACATTTTTTACAATTCAACACCAGGTTTTCCTCTTCATACCTCTGTGGTGCCCTGCTAAGATTTAATAAACAATCATCCAAATTGTCACTTACCATAGAGAAGTCATCTAATAATACCTCCAAAGTGTCTTCAACCATGTCTAAAAAAATGGATATCATACATCACTGGAAATTAGCAGGAGCATTACATAATTCAAATGGCATGCGCTTGAATGCAAAATTACCATATGTACATGTGAATGTTGTTTTCTCCTCATATTTAGGCACAATTGAAATCTGGTTGTAACCAGATTACCCATCTAAGAAATAATACCACCCTTTTCCTGCTAGCCTATCCAATATATGATCCATGAAAAGCATTGGGAAATGGCCTTTCAAGGTCCACTTGTTCAACTTCCTATAGTTTATGAAGACTCTCCGATATGTGTATGGCCTTTGTGGGATCAACTCATACTTAGTGTTTGCCACCACAGTCATTCCACCCTTTTTGGGTACACACTGCACTGGGACTACCCAATGACTATCAAAAATGGGGTACACCACACATGTATCTAACCATTTGATGATCTTTTTCTTCACTACCTCTTGCATAGGTGGGTTCAACCTCCTTTGGTGCTCTATACTTGGGCTACAATCTTCTTCCAACTAGATTTTGTGAGTGCAAATACCAAGTGGTATCCCAATTATGTCAATAATGGTCCAATCAATTGCTTTATTGAACCTTTTAAATACCTTCACCAATGCTTGCACTTGCTCAACATTAAGATATGCAGCCTAAAAAATGGCAAAGTGTTATTTTCACCTAAAAAGACATATCTCAGATGACCATGCAAGCATATGTAGCTATTAAATAGATGGCTTTGCCAGAGGGCTTAGCTTGTTCTTAAGATCCATGTCTAGTTTTTAGGAGAATTTGAATGTGATACCATACACTACAGTGCATTAAGGGCATCTACATAATCTACTAGGAAAGCCTCATCGAAGTTCATAATTACTACAACTAGTGTCTCTACAGTGAAACTTTCCTATATAGATGCTTTGTTGACCCCTTCCTCAATTGTATCAATCACAGACACCACACTCATATCTTGTGGTTGCTTTATCGTCTTACACACTATGAATTTGACCTCTTCATTATTCAGCCTAAACTTTAGCTCACCACTCTCCACATCAATCAATGCTCTACCAATAGCCAGAAATGTCCTTCCTAAAATTATAGGAACTTCAAAATCCATTTCACAGTCTAAAATCACAAAGTTAGCTGAAAAGATGAAACTTTCAAATTTGACCAATACATTACAAAGAATACCAATGGGTCTCTTAACTGACCTATCCACCATTACTAGTCTTGTAGCAGTTGGCTTTCGAGTTCCTAAACCAAGTTGCTTGTATATCGCTAGCGGCATGAGATTGATACTGCCTCCCAAGTCACACAAAGATTTAGCGAACTCAAATGCACCAATTATGAATGGTATGTTAAATGCACCAGGATCATCTTTTTACTATACCAAGGATCTTATAGCAATAGCACTACAATAGAGAACTTTATTGGTGGGCTCAAAACTTTTCGCCCTTTGCTTTGTGACTAAGTCCTTCATGAACTTAAAGTAGTTTGACAGCTGTTTCAGAGAATCTACCAATGGGATATTGACTGATAGCTGACAAACCATGGATATAAAATTCAAGAACTTTCCATCCTCATCTTTCTTCTTGAGTCTTTCAGGGAATGGAGGAGTAGGTCTTGGAATCTGCTGTAAAAGTTGTGATGCCTCTACTGAAGACTCTTTAGTTTTTCTTACCCTTTCAATGGCTCCTATCGATCTCTTTATCCCTCTAGTTACCTATGAATCTTCTAAAACTTCTTCACTTACCTCTTATTTAGCATCTCTATCCACACTTTCTTCCAGCTCAATGCTTGTAGGTATAGGATCTGGCAGTGATTTACCACTCCTAGTGGTGATAGCCATGCAATGCCCATCCTTATTTGGATTTTGAATAGTATCACTAGGCAGTGTCCCATTTTTTCTTTGGTTAAATGAAGCAGAGAGTTTCCCCAACTGTTGTTCTAACTACTTGATGGAAGTTGGTTGACTCATGTTGGAGAAATCATTCTTCAACTCTTTTACTCCCACATCTGTAGATTCAATTCTTTGTAACACCTTTGTTAGTATGTCTTCCATCTTCGACCTGCTAGACCCACTACCTATTCTTTCTCTATTACCTGGAGGCACATACACACGACTTCGCTCATTCTTGAAGCCATATTTGCTTTGCCAATTTCCTTGATCTCTGTTTCTGGGTATATCATATTGATCATCCCACTGAAAGTTCCTACCTTGATTTCTATAATTATAACCATGGTTTCCCGAGTTATAATTCTGGAAAGACCCTTAGTTGTTCAAGTACTTATCCTCTTCATCAAAGTCAACATCCTAGACTTCATACATGTTTGCAGCACCCACTGCATTTACCTTTTCTGAACCAGCAAGGAGATGCTTCGAAATGATGTCCATCTGGATTTCATCAGAGACATGTCTTGATCACGTTCTTCCATTCTTTTTCTTTGTTCAGCTGGAAGTTCAAATGTGAACCCAAGGTCTCCGATTTTTGTACCGCTTGTATGCCAAGCTCTGTTGTTCTTCGACACCTTATCCATGAAAACCATGATTTCATGAAAGGTTTCCTCATAAATGATCCACCAAAAATTGCATCCACCGCTGGTTTTGTCACAAAATTTGACGACCTATAAAATGCCTATTTCAAGTGCTTGATAGTGAGGCCATGATTTGTGCATTTCTTTAGAGTTTAGATAAATCTCCACTATTAGTCATGCAACGCTTCACCTAGAAGTTGCTTTTGAGATCATATCTCATCTTTCATTTGCAGCTCTTACGCTTGTGGGAAAAACCTCTCAATGAACTCTTTCCTTAGTTTGCCCAAGTTCTGATTGAGTCATGTGGCAACTCATTCCGCCAATTCTTACCTCCCCAGTCAAAGACAATGAAAACAACCTTAGCCTCATCGCAATTTGACTGACTCCAAGAATCTCAGTCAATTTGAAAGTAGTGATGAAGTTCATGAAGTGTTGATTCGCGTCCTCACTATCTGTACCTCTAAATAACCCCTTAAGGTTTAACAATTGAATCATGGTTCTAGTGATGTTAAATTTTACTCCTGGTGACAGTGCTGGGAGTACTATAACTCTAGTAGCTCCAGCCCCATCTAATTCTAAATCATCATCTTTAAACACTAAGTGTTCCAGTTGTTGTCCTCGACCTCTTTGAGCCAGTGGTTGTTGTTAGGGAGGAGCTAGCTCTTTCTCCTCTTCCTCCTCAATATCCCCCTTATTTGGGCCATTGGCATTATTGTGAGCACCCCTAGCTAGGGCCTCACCAGCCGGTCTAAACCTCTATCTTTTGCTTTAAGTTCCTGTGGATTCACCATTTTCCTAATAGTTCGTTTCAACTCAGGGTCATAAGGAATCAAATGTGCTCCCTTACTTATTCTTTTTGGCATACACTATCTAACTCACATGTAGATGACACATACAAGAAACAAGAAGTAAAAATAGGAAATACAACTATAACTGAAGTAATTACTAGAAGAGTATTTCTGAACCAAAATTCCCCAGCAACGACGCCAAAATTTGATACATCCAAACTTACACCTCAATTAAGAAGTATAAATGGTCAAAGTCAATTATAGAAATCAACCAGATTTGAGGTCAATCCCACAGGGAATTTACAGTAGAAATAACCTTAGTGGTGCTTATATTCAGTTGCAGTTAATATTTACAAACAAACTAAATTGCAAAACGTAATACTGGGTTGTTTTGTATTCAAGTAACCAATTTTCATTAAAAGTGAATGTTAGCAGTAAGTTGAAAATTTTGATGTTTGTTTAAAGTAGACTTGGTTTGTGTTCCCCATGACCTTTAGACTTACAACTGGAATTCTTTCACAAATAACGATTTCATGGAAAATCAATACACTCATAGCAACCTATGTACATCTAAATGCTTTTCATCCCTATTAGATGAATATCACTCTTCTCCTCTCAGTCTTATAGTGTTTTGGAGTTGACTCTTGCATACCTGTTAAGAAGATTATCCACTCTCGAGCTCAAGTCCTTAAAACAAGTTGAAAGATTTTGTTTTTAGATTTTCCTAATAATTAATTTTCTTTTGAATAAAGTATGAATATAGGTATGTTCTAATGTGTGCACTCATAAGAAAGCATTCAATATGAAAATAGAAATGATTTATGATATGATCAATAAAAAGTTACTCATGTTTGATTCTAGCGTTGTATTTTAGTTATGGTTCCCACAACCCTAGTTGTGGTGTTTAGCCTCTCATATTCTTAATAAAACAAGAAGTGAACATTGATGAAAGAATAACAAAGTAGACTTACAATAATTGACAACCACAAGTTATTGATTATGAGCACAAAATCAAGATAAAAACACGTAAAAGTATCCAACCAATTGTTTGAAAAAGGAAACTATCATTTCTCCACCTAAAATTTCTCTCAGAGTATCAATAATAATATAAAATAAACCCAAAGGAATAAAAATAGTCTTAGGAAAGAGTCCTGCACGAAGAATGAGATATAACAGTTGACATAGTTCACGACCAGGCTAAATGATCTGTGAAGCTTTTCACGGCCTTGTCAAACGTCTCGTGAACCAACACTTAGACAAAAATTATCAACTTCAATTGGAGATTCTTCATGAGCCACTGTACTGACTGTACAAAGCACCACGACCTATCTAGGGTCTCTTATCACCATACTTCAACTCTGTATCTTCCAGGCCACTTCCAGGAGCATCTTCACACCCCGTACACAACACCATGGCTCATATATCATGTCGTAAAGTTTTACACACTACACTTTTAACTCTTCCCTTCTATCACCTGTTTCGAAGTATTTTACCTGCACATTAGCAATAGAACAATCATATCCACATAAAACATGCTTGACTTCTTTCACTAATACTTTGTTTTGGGTGTCAAATATGTTATAAGTTCACGACACATGAATGAGTTGGGCACTCATATTGACCTTATCATAGCCTTCCACCCACTGACTGATGGCCAGTCGAAGCATACTATCCAGGTCCTTGAGTACATGTTGCGGGCTTGTGTCTTGGAATTTGGATTTTTGAGGTTAGTGGGACTAGCTCTTACCTTTGGTTGAGTTTGCGTACAACAACAACTACCATTCTAGCATCCAGATGTCCCTATTTGAGGCCTTATATGGTAGGAATTTTTGCTCTACGGTCTATTGGTTTGAGTCTATAGATCCTAGACCTCATGGTGCAAACCTGATATAGGAGGTTTTGAAGAAGGTGAGGGTGATTCAGGACAGACTTCGGACAACTAAGAGCAAGCAAAAGAGTTATGCCGATCGTAGGTGACGACCTTTGAGGTTTTCAGTCGGTGAGAGAGTTTTACTTTGTGTGTCTCCCGTGAAGAGTGTGATAATATTTTAGAGGTGGAGCTAGCTTATATCTAGGTATATTGGGACTTTCCAGAATCTTCGGCAGTTGTAGAGGTTTCTTATGAGTTAGATTTGCCTCTGATGTTCTATGTTATCCACCTATTCTTTCATGTTTCAATGTTGCACTAGTATGTTCCTAATGAGTGACATGTGTTTTAGTATGATGCAGTAGAGTTGGATGATTGTTTGACCTTCGTGGAGGAGCCAGTTTCCATTCTCGATAAAGATGTGCGGCAGTTGCGTTCGAGAGCCATTCCTATGGTTAAGGTCTATTGAAGGCATTGTCTAGTTGAGGAGGCTATCTTGGAGACTGAGCATGATATGTGAGAGCATTTTCCTAGCTTGTTCGAGCCTTCGAGTACTTCTTGACTCTTAATTTCGCGGACAAAAGTCTTTTTTAGTAGTGGATGTTGTAATGATCTCTAGGTCAATTTTGTGTTTTTGCCTCTTTTTTCGTTTAAAGCTTTCATGTAGCGAGCCCAAGTCATTTATGACTTTTGGGATTAATAGTTTGTCTATCTAGTCGTTTTATGAGGATTTTAGTGTTTTGGGAGCTGTTGAACCTTGAATGATCATTTTCAATCAAAAGTTTAGGAAGATGACCTTTGAGGCATTGCATTCGTGCGCCTGGCCTCAGGGTTGTGAACGGCTGGTGCCCTAGGAGTGCACGTTCATACGTGGGCTATGGCAGTCGCGAACGGCCAACCAAACTGGCCCTCTATTTAAGCCTTGGTCGTGACTAGTCTTTGCACCTTTTGGTATTTTCTGCAATTTCTCCTCCATCTGAACTTTGATTTTTATGTCTAAACAATCATATTGATATTGTGATCCTATACTTGATAGCATGGCAGTGTTTAGAGACCATTCGTAAGGGAAAAGCTTCAATCTTGTGATCTGGAGCACGCGTGGTCGGCCTACAGGTAGGATATGACTTCTTTTCTAATTAGATTGAGCATATATGTGTGAATTAATGATAACTAGTGTGAATTGGGGGTCGTTACATAGTTATTCCATCTTTTCTTTTAGAAACCATTATTTAGGGTCGAATATTATATTTCCAAAGGTAGTACCATGCTGGTAGAGGATTGTATGTGTATTGTAGCATGCGATGCGATTTACTTGTGTGATTACTTGTTTTAACATGTTTTGGCCTTAGTCTTGGATAGACTAGTGTTGCCTTAGGTCCATGAACCTTGTGACTTTGGTATGTCTCTGACGCCTCCCGGATGGACTAGGTCCTTGCGAACTGGGATATCAGACTTGCGGCAGATAGTATGAGCCTTAATTTAGGCATTTGCAGAGCTTGTTGGCCCTTTAGTCTTCTCTCCCTACTTTACTCTAATGCATTACCAGAGGTTGTGTGATTTCTTCAGATTGGAGTACTTCAGGCTTGGAGCCTTTTGTGATACCTTCAGGAGTGGATGTCGATCCATGGTGGCATGGAGCCTACTCTAGATCCTTTTCAAAGTCTATATTCCCCTAGGCACGCTTGCTAGATGGCTAGTTGATGCCCCTGAGAGTGGGCTGGTTGGATGGGCGGCCTGGATATCTGAAATCCTCTACATAGTAGACACGCCCCCGAGTCACTCTTGCTAGTTGGATGGTTTATGCCACTTGAAGTGGATTGTATGTCTAGGAGGGTTGGGTTGATTGTAACTCTTCCTAGCTGGGATGTGAGTTAATTGGTGCTTGGTTATTTGGGTTGGGAGGCCAGCTGATGTTCTTGGATTCAAATCTAGGTTACTGTTCTTTCTTGTAGACTTAGTTATTTAGTGTACATGTCAGGCTTATAGGGGTCCGTTCAGATTTTATTTAAACTTGCGCATGAGTGTACCTTCTGGGCTTATGGGGTCCAATTAGGTTTAGTTTAGTTGTACTTAAATTTACTTTCGGTATGCTGGTGTGACTTCTTTTTCTTATCCACATTGACCTCTTTTTGTGTCTAGATTCCATCTTTTGACTTTTTCTACCTTCCTTGCTCGGTCGGCCTATGATGTCTACGGAGTACCTTGGTTTGGTACATATGTTACACTCTGCATCTTTTCCTGATGCATGTCCTAATACCAACTACCGACAGTGATTGTTTGTGCCATCTTTTGCAGCTTGTGGATATTGGAGACGAGGGTGAGCACTTGGCATCCTTGATTTGCCGGTCTCCTTTTGTACATATGTTAGCTTGTCTTTTGCCTTTGTGATAGCTTATTGTGGTCCACTTTTGGGACTTGTATTTATCTTGTTAGACAACTCTGTACTCGTGACTTCCAGGTTCTAGGATGCTTTCAGTTTCTATGTTTTGTTATAGTTAATAATATTTTCTGTTTAGTTCTACCCATGTACTCACTACTTGTCGTTCTTGGTACGAGTTGACTTACCTACTAGTGTGGTTTAGTAGGTCTCATCATTACTCGAGAAGTATGGCTATAAAAATCCTACCAAAACGAGTAATGAAATAAGAACAATAGATCTCTCTCTCTCTCTCAGTCTCTCTTGCTTGTTAATTAAGTTTAGTACTCTCTTACTCTTGTTCTTCTTTTATATAAATTAGTTTTTCTTTTTATTTTATAACACGTTATCAGCACGAGTCTCTGCCAACTCGAGCTACTCTAAATATGTAAAAAGGGTACATACTTTATTTTTTCTAAAAATGTCTAATATTTCTAACCTTGGATATATTGTGCATAGAATACTTGTCATGGATACTAGACGCTAAAATCCACCTAAATGCGATGGGTGTGGCAGATACCATTAAAGATAATAACCAATCATCCAACCAATATCTGCCAAATCTATGATTTTTCTCCATCACCATCTTGAAGAGGGGTTGAAAATGCAATACCTCACTATTAAAGACCCCATTATACTGTGGAATAATTTGAAAGATAGATATGATCACCTGAAGTTGTTCATTCTTCCACAGGCACATCATGATTGGTTCAATTTGAGGTTACTAGACTTTAAAAGTATAAATGAATATAATTCTTCCATGTATAGAATCATATCACAGTTAAATTTATGTAGAAAAGATGTCATTGAACATGCTAAGCCTGAGAAAACATACTCCACATTTCCTCCTGCGAATATGTTTCCGCAGTAGCAATATCGAGAAATTGGTTTTAAAAAATATTTTGAATTACTTTCATATCTTCTTATTGTCGAACAACATAATGACATGTTGATGAAAAATCATGAAAGCCAGCCCATAGGTTCTATGCCAATCCTTGAAATGCATCAGGCAAATTATCAGCAACGAAAAAAAAAGTTATTGCTCCGATCATGGCCGTGGTTGTGGCCATGGTCGTAAAATAAATTATAATCATAATGGTTACCTTTAACCAAAAAATGACCAGCAGTATAAAAGGAAGGGTGAAAATAACAAGTGACGCAAAAGAAAAAATTAGAAAGTGTATGTCATAGATGTGGAGGAATGGGGCACTGGTCACATACCTGCCGATAATCGAAACATCTGGTTCAACTCTATCAAGCATCCTTGACAAAGGATGATAATCATATAGAAGCAAACCTTATCTCTGAAGATAATGTCGAGCCCATACATAAGATGAATAATAATGAAGAAGAAAATTTCATCTCTGAATATAATGTTGAGCCTATGCCTCTGGATGTAACTGATTTCTTTATATTCCCAGAAGGAAAAAAGATCAGTGACGAGCCCACAATAATATATATAATTTCCTTTTCTATTTATTTGTACTAGTTGGTATGTTTATGTTTTTTTAATTTGTGTAAATAAATAATGTTTGTATAATAGCCCTATTTAATAGTAATATTTTACTTTGTTTATATATTTTTTTGAATAAAATATGGATATGACCCTAATTTTGTTTGGATCAATAGTCGATCATGCCGATATTTGTGTAATTGATAGTGGAACAACACATGTCATATTTACCATTTTTCGTAGCGGAATTGGTAGTTGGGGAATTCATAGAAGTGGTAGTGTGGTAGGTGAGTATTTTATTTTAAAGATTTTATTATAATATTTTTTGTTAAGTGTCTTAATCTTGATATCTTTTTTAATGTTATTTTTTGGTAGTGTGAAATTCATGGTGAAATGTAATAATATTTATTGTAATATTCTTCCGATAGTTGTTTTAATCTGAATATTTCTTTAATATTATTTATGATGTATTCTAGATATAACATATCTTCGATTCTTTGGTACATATATAAATTTTCCTCCATTAATTGTTCTAAGAGTTTTATATCTTCCATAGATTTTATCCAATATTGTAAATATTCGTAGTTCATT
>JAKRZT010019103.1:0-37819 GCA_029582215.1 Solanum sparsipilum | reverse complement strand
TTTTCTAAGCAATCCAATGCATTTTCTTTTTTCCTTCTCCATCACTCCAAAAAAAATTAGCCATTAGCTGCTCAATTTGCTTATTAATAGTAGTTTTGTGGAGCGGAATAACAGACAAGATATGTAAAGGAATCGAATAAAGGACAGATCGAGTTTATAAGAATGGATCTGCCACCATGAGAAATCATCTTACCTTGCCATCCTTGCATTCTATTAGCCACCTTAGAAACTAAGTTACCAAAATAAATAACTTTTTTCCTACCATTATAAATAGGAGCTCCTAAGTAATTAAAAGGAAAGTTCTGCTGATCATAACCAGTAATCTTCTTGATAGATTGAGAGGTGTTGGAGTTAACTAAAAATCTTGTTTATAAGTTGTCCAGAACAATTTTCATATATCGAAAGCTTATGCATTATAGAAATAAGAGATGGAGGATCACCTGAGGAGAATAAGATAGTATCATCAGCAAAACTTAGATGAGTAATGACAGGACAACCTTTATCAACAGTATAAGGAATAAAACTTTCATTCTTTAATTGGTTCATAGGGATGGTAAGTAATTCTGAACCAATTATGAAAAACGAGGGAGAGATAGGGTCACGTTGTTTTATTCCTCTACTGGATTTGAGAAAACCATGCCTTCCTCCATTAATGTTAGTGGAGTACCAGTTATTAGAGAGAATTCTCCAAATCATGTCAGTCCAGTATTCGGAAAAACCAAACTTTTTTAAGACTTCACAGAGATATTTCCAATCTACTAGATCTATCAAAACCTTTGGTCATATCTAACTTTAGGACAACATTACGACTAGCGTTTTCCTTACCAATGTTATGAACCATTTCTTGGGTTAGCATAATGTTGTCTGAGATAGACCTACCTTTAAGGAAACCTGCCTGATTAAGAGAGACTACGTACTTTGTGTATCACCTTGGCAAGTCTGGTATTCAAAATATTTGAGATGATTTTGCAGCTAAAGTTACTAAGACTTATAGGTCTTAACTCAGCATATTTTTGAGGATTCTCGTGTATTTTAAAGGTATATATGTGCCCACATGAACACGTTACTATTTATAATATTGCAATATTTATGATGTTCACGTGGGCACATATATACCTTTAAAATACACTATTAAATAATGCAGGGGTAAAAAGTTTTTTCCAAAGTTCGGTATTGTTACAAAAATTTCGGATATATTTCGGACCTTTTTCCCTATATTTTTTCTCCAATAAAGAAGTTATCATTCCATTCAGTTCTATAAGTTATGCATGGATGTTGTGTTGGAATAGTGATAATGTGCTTGAAATGTTCTTCTTTGCTTTTAGTCGGAATAGTGATAATGTGCTAACATATGAGTCGATATATACATATATGTGATACAATGCAATAGACAGCAAAGTGCCTTCTTGCCACCACAAGAAACATAGAAAATACAATTTAGAGTAGTAAGGATGGCTTGACATGAAGTTTGACTAGGATAATGCATGTTCAAATGCTTTCGCCGGTGATAGTGTTGTGATATATAAGATTATGTGTGCATAGAAATATGTATAAATTGTACATTTCATGATTACGTTTGAGTTGTAGGTTTGCTTTGTTGAGATGAAAATTCTTTCCCCTTAAAGTTATAGCTTGTCTAGACGGTTACACAGATTGATTATTTCTTACTGATTTGTTGAACTTATTCCTTAACTCTCTCTAACTGTTTTACAGGTTTTAGAAAAAAGATAGTACGAGGAGATTGAGCAACCTACCTCTGAACTGAAACGTCGAGCCTCCATGTGTCATCTTGTGGAGGCTCGGATTTACTTTTGATAGATATAAAGTATAAAGTAGTTGTAAGATAAAATCTTAAGTTTGCTCCATGAACCCTAAATATAGTTGTAAGATATAATGTCTCTAGAGGAGACTATATATGTATATGTTTGACGCTTTCAAACTATTTTGGATGTTTATGTTGCATAATGGTTTAAGGTTGCTTGATGCCCAATTTTCATGTGAATGATGATACAAAGTTAACGCTCAAACTACTCTATAAAACCAATCCAAAGAGTAAGCGATCGTCGTCAATACGAATACCCAACTAAGAGTCGGGGTTAGATCCCGCAGAGAATTCTATCAAGAAATTTGGAATGTAAGTTCATCCATTTGTAGTAATGAGAACAAATGGGTGGATGATTGTCACGACCCATATCGTCGTGATTGACACCTACACTAACCCTTGGGTGAGAGAACCATTACTACAACTCAACCAAGCAACTTAACGAAAAACTAGGCATTTAAAGATACAGACGCAGGTTTAAATGTCTAAAGAAATATGGAGTTCCCATAAACTCCGGAAGTTTAACAAAAACAATTTCCAAAACATTTGCGGAAAACAACGCCTAGAACCTGAAAGTTAATGTAACATCTCGCAATTTGAAATAACTAGGAAGAAGTTAATAATTGGAAATAGTCATTTTTGGAAAAATTAAAATCTGGAAATTTTGTTATCATAAGTTCAGTTTTGGCCAACTTCAAACAGCCATAAATCCTAGCTCATGATGAGTTAGAGGCACTTCCAAATATGATAGGAAAGCTCTTGGAATGATCTTTCCAACGCCATTGAGTTTGCACGATTCCGAGTTTGTATGAGTGAGTTAAGCCCTTTGGAAGTTGGGATGTTGGAATAAGGAAAGTCCAATCCGGATTTTGGAAGGGTAATTTAGTCTTTTCCTTACCTAATTATTCTAATTTATTTTTAGGAGTTTAATTGGGGTAAAGTCAGATTTTTGTCAGTTTAGAAAAGTGAATTTTACGCTAGGGCTTGGAGAAGAGGAGAAAAGAGGAGAAAGGAGAAAAACGTTCAAGATTCGTCGATTTTGTCGAGGTTAGCTTGTGGATTTCGTCGGGGGTGATCCCTACAAGGTATGTGAGATCACACAGCGTTGGGTTAGTTCACCCACGCGCCAACCATGATTCAATTCAGCGAATTTAAGTCTTTGAAAGTTTAGAAATTGAGTTCTTGATGAACATTATTGAAGTTTCGTTTGAATTTCTTGTGGGTTGTGTTGTTGATGGTTCTTGCGATTTGATTCATGTTTCCAGGTGTATTTTTGGTTTGAATCTATCATATATTGATGGTATAAATGATTCTAAGTGCTTGGGGAAAGAACCATCGAAGTTTAGAGGGTTTAGAGGTGAAAAACGAGCAAGAAAAGTCGTCAAACACCTGGGGAAGGGGGTGGGGCGTTGCGCCACCTAGCGCGCCCCAAAAGGGTCTCTAAAGTTTACCCCTTGGGGCAACGCACCAGCCAGCGCGCCCCAACATGTTCTCTGAAGTTTGAGAGCTGGCGCCCCGCGCCTCTCAGAGCGCCAGTTCTCCCCATTCGTTCCCCACCTTTTAGTACTTGTTCCTTAGCAATGTACCTATGTTTTCTAGTTGATTTCAACACTCTAAGGTACATCTAAACATCATGAAATCATCCATAAACATGAGATCATGAACCTTGAATCCATAATCCAATTCAAGGAAAGTTAAGATCAAAGTCAAGAGAAGTAAGAGTCAAGTCAAGAGATGTTCTTAGAGTGTTCCAAAAGTCTTTTCCAAATGTTTTAACCTTGTTTCAAGACTTAAAGTTCAAGTTGAGTAAGGATTAAAGAGTAAAGTTTGAAGGTCATTTCTTCAAAAGTATATGGGGAATGTATTTGTTGACACCCAATTTTGGACCTCCACATTATAAATTAATCATCGCACTTCTTCAATTTCAAACGATTTAAAATAATTAGTTTTTATAAAAAAAAATTTAAAAAACATAATATAGTTTGCAAGTTATTTTAAATAGATTTGTTACTTTTTATAATTTTAAATAATATATATGTTTTATATAATTACATATATAATTAGTAAATTTTATGAATATTCAAAAATCGTCTCAAAAAGATTTTAGTTTTACTTAAATCTTTGGTTAATTAGTTTAGTTATATAATAGTTTATATATTTTTTGAAATAATTAGTTTACAATTAAGTTAATTATTTTATTTTGTTAAGATTAAGAAGCTCATTAATTAATTTATATCAATCCGCCTTATTTAATATTTAGCTGAATTCACGACTAAATTCAATTTTGGTTTAAACTCTTAATTCATATGACCAAGTTTGCAATCCATTTGGTCTATCTTTTCAATTGCAATTGTAGCCCCATTTTGCCCCAATTTTGAATCAACTCTTCAGCCAAACTCTTTCTCAACCAACCCAGGCCCACCAATTACAATACCAAAAGACCCATCCTCCAAAACTGAACAACAACCCATACCCAACAACAATACGATACATTCAGCAACAATACCAAAAAGAAACCCAACGCGTGCAACAATAATAACATCACCCCTGTGCGTCTTTCTTCTTCCTCGCGTGGCTGGTAGAACGCAAACCCAGAAAATCGCTCCAATCCAACAACGAATCGCGACCTGAGTCCAGCAAGTAGCCCAGCTCGTGTCCCTTTCCTCTCCTCCTTATCGTTTGTCCAGGAATATTCGAGCAAGACCTGTGTTTCGATCTTGCGCCTCAATCATCCTTTGCTCAGAAATTAGACGACTCTTCTCAAAATTCCGTTGGTGATCGGTACTATTGACAACTTCAACCTTATCCTCAAGGGATTCGAATTTTGAATTTCAAAAATTCATCCCAAATCCCTCCCGTTTTACCCCCCTTTTCGAACCCTTATTTACCCTCTATAAAAGACCCCATCTTCTATATTTAGGGGGTTGGGGATTTCTTAGTTTTGGCTTCCAAAAAAGAAACAATACATAAAAGAAACAGTGAGAAAAAGAAAGCAGGAAAAGTTACAGAACATAGGTAGGCACAAAAAAGAAAATTTAGGAAGATAATATCCTTATAGCTAAAGTTTCTCGGTTTGCTGGTTTGTAAATTGATTTTTCTGCCGAAATCTCTCTTGGGGTGGTGGAATTGCTCTCAAGCTCGTCCATTCCAGTTCGCTGCCCTGGAAAAGGTAATCTCTTTCCCTTTATTAAATTCCTCTTCACCTCGTATTTCTGATTTTCGAAGTTTTTAGTTTGATCATGTTGCTGATAGTTTGCTATCTCTATGCTGTTATTTGTTGAAATTTTAAGGCCATCAATGATGTCTACATTTGTTTGTTTCAATTTGAAGATAGGAAAGAACCCAGTTCTTCGCCTCATGTCATTAATTGAAAGTGATTCATAGTTTCCATACATGCTTAAGCTTGTTAAATCAGGTTTCCCAATGTATGTTAGCATAACTTGTGGCATTGATAAAACGTGTTGATCAGCTTCTTTACATTGCTATTTCTGGACACAACCGCTTCAAGTAGCTTACTGTTCTTCTTTGTGTGCCCTGTTTCTTTTACGATTTTGAATGTCTCATGTTGTTCAACCTCAATAGCCTAGCCTCTAAATTGCTTCATCTGTTGTTATGTACCTTTCTTTGTAAAATTGGGTCATGTTCTATATGAGTGTATTCATTGAAATTGACTCTGTCCGGTTTAAGTGGAGATTCGTTAATATGGGTCTGGTTGTAGTAATATTTGTTTCAGATCCGTTATGGATTTAACTTTAATGTGAATGCTTTCGAACAAATTTTAGCTAGTGTGGTAAAAATTCCTCTATTTGAGTTTTAAGTCTTGGTCTATATTGTTTGGTCGTCTACATTCCTATTAAGCCTAGCATATGTGCTTCTTACTGTTTTAGTATTTCGATAGCTTGTGAATGATGCAATACGAATTTCATCAAGGCCATTTACTAGAAGCCAAGCCCAAGACCTTGGTTATTTATGAAGATGGAGGTGCTCGAGATGGTGTTGATGACAATCAATGACTTTCATGCCTTGAAGATTGCAGAAGAAGGCACTTTTGGCGAGCAGGGCCCACTTGGCGCATCACCCAAAGGCTTAGGCGATGGTCCCAACTCGCCTAATGCTCCAGAATGTGACCTTGGCTGAAGATCACGCAAAGAAGCTCGCCAACCAGGTTGGCACATCGCCCAACCCACTTGGCGACCCGACCCAGCTCGTCCATTGTCATTCCGGGTCACTTTTGGGCCCTTTTATTTTAAAACCTATAAATAACTAGCTAGGGTTCATTTTAGAGTTAGATTATTTTGAATGTTAAAAACTGAAAACTCAAGTTTGAGTGTTGAGAGCTTGGTAAAGCTTGTGTTGCCTTTTGTTAGAAACGTTGGTTGCTTGGAATATCGATTCCCTTGAGGTCATCGTAAGAGTTAGGTGCTTATTGTAGGTCATTGGGTTTAATATACCGTTTGGTTTTTTTTGTTTCCTCCTTTTGTGTCTATCTATTTATCTTTACTTTCCGTCTTTAATTTCCGCATATTATCATCGTTTCTCTTGTGAGAATCGTATCATTTGGTATCAGAGCCGAGTCTAGATTCGTTCCTACGATTCTAGTCTTGGGGTTTTGTTACAAAAAAAATCTGTTCATTTGTTTTTGAGATTTTTGCTGAAATGAGTTTCTTAGATCTAAGTCTTGTTTGAGTTTCTAAGGTTGGAATAGTGTTCTCCAACTATATTTGAGTTTTAGGCTGAGATTGGATGGAGTTTGGTGCCTTATTAAAGAATTCACCATTGAAGACTTGAAGGAGCTTGAAAAAGACAGTGGGTTTTGAAAATTGAAGGTTTTGGTTTGGAATTGAAGGTAAAAGAGTATTGGGTGTTGTTCCCCATATCAAGGAGAGCCTTCACCTAAATTTTTGTGAAATTCCGAGATAAAAATTTTAAGGGTTTTATTTTGGGTGTTCATCTTGTTCTTGAAGAACATTCAAACCTTCAAGGAAGAGAATCTTTGAAAAGGAAGTGTTTGATTCAAAAAAGGAAGAAAGAGAAAAAGTAAAAGTGTTTATTAAAGAATGAATTTACCTAAAAGGGTATATACTAAAGGACAAGAGTAGGGGGGACCACCAGAATTCAAATTTTTCAGAAGTTTAAAGTTGCAGCAGTGGTCCATTAGGCGACCCCGACTTAGCTCGCCTAACCCACTCAGTGACTCGCCCTTTGGGCAGGTTGGTCACCGAAAGGGTTGCCAATTTGAGGGAGTTGCTGGAATTTTCGGCGAGATCACCCTTGGTCGCTGAATCCATTCGGCGCATCGCCAAACTTCCCCTCATATCGCCGAGTTGCCTTGTCCGTTTGTAAAGTTTGGCTAGTCCATCTTCAAGTTGGCGAGCTAAACTTCAACTTAGGTGAAGAAAATAGGTCATTTGGCGATCGAAAGCTCAAGTTACACTCCATTTTTCAGGTTCTAAATTCTTAGTTTCGTTCATTTGACTCTCAAACGTTCTCAAGAATCTTAAACCGATTTTCAACTCGTAATTACTCTACTTGTTGGCTATTGGTTCTTGAATTCACTTGTTTGTTTGTGCTTTTTCTTTTCGTGCTTTTTCTCATTTTTACTTTGTAGTTAATTCTTGATTCAAGTCCGTTTGTTTTTAATTGAGTCGTCCGTTCTTCTTAAAACAAGAATCCATTCTAACCTAGAGTTGAAATTGGTACCTTGTGATCGACGGAGTACAAACACTTGTCAACATTAGCCGAACCAATTTGAGAGGCAATCAAAGGTGTGTAAACGTGAGAGATTGTGCGTTCATTTTATTAACGCTAGCGTTGTTTGCTGTTTTGTGAGTTGTCTTAATGTCCGGTACAATAGAGATCGGAGGAGACACGCAAGCACCCGTTGGAAAAATTACTTTGGCAACCTTGTTGGAAGTATTGAACGATGTGAGGGGTGATCTATCAAGGATGAATGAGAGGTTGACTACTGTGGAAGGTAGAGTCAATTCAAATGACTCCACACCACAAGCTACCTTTCGTGCTACTACAAGTGGGCATGATCACACTCATTCTCCTACTCTCACACCCGGAACCCTCCACCAAGCCTTGCACCCAAAATTTGCGCAATTGGGCTCAAATAGCCAAAGTACCCATCGACCATTCCATTTTCCGCTTAGTCAAGAAGCTCCACCAAATCAAAGCCATCCTTACCAAACACCACCTAACCAAAATATTCCCTACCAAAGACCACAACCACAACCACAACCACAACCACAACCACAACCAAATCCCGTAAATGAGGTGAGGAATGATGAAGATCAAGGATGTTATGATAGTGAAGGTGAAGAAGCACCATGGAATGAGTCACCAAGGAATCGACCAAGAGGTTAATTGTTACAAGGTGGACCAAGAGGTAGATTAGGTCCAATGCCATTTGATAGGAGATAACATGCGAACCACCTTTCAGGTGGAGACCAATGGAAAGTCAATGCCAATCATAAAGTTGGTCAAGAGGCTAGGGAAGAACATGGTAACCATTATCAAGGAGGGCATTAAATGGGTTATCACTACCATGACCAAGGTGGCCATGGAGGCTGAGATGTTTGTATCAACTCTATCAAAACGACTCTCCCCTTAGAATGGGAGTAGAAATGGGACCGGATTTTCAATGTGAATGAATTGGCAGAGGTCAAAAGTAGTTGCAATGCTATCGCGTAATTCGAGGGGTATGCTGTCATATGGTGGGAGTACATGAAGAGGTACCACTTAGTTGTTCAAGAAGGTCATCCTCCACCTTGGCCCAAGTTGAAAAGGTTGATGAGAGCTAAGTATGTGCTGGAAAGATACCGCCAAGGATTACTTGCCAAATTGTATAACTTGAGGCAAAAAAGCAAACGTGTTGAAGCCTATCATGACGAGTTCCAAAACATAGTCATGAAGCTGGAATATAGAGAAATTGAAGAGCATGCCGTGATTCGCTTCAAGGTAGGGTTGGACAAAGAGATTTCTTCTAAGATGACCCTTCATAGGTTTGCTACTTTGAATGATGCTTTTGAAGTCGCCCATGAGATAGAGCTAGAATTCAAGGAGGAGAAGGTGGCTAAGTACAAGACTTAATCTTCCAATTCTTGGAGCAAGAACAAATGGCGAGCTCAAACATCATCGGGTTGGAACAAGGGTTCGGATGTTAAGAAGCCCTTCGAAAGAAACACTCCAAAGTACCCACCTAGAGACAAAGGTATCACTGACCCAAGCAAGTTCCCTAAAGGTATTCAATGTCACAAATGTAGAGAATATGGTCATATAATGCGTGAGTGTCCCAATCGATTGATTGCTCTACTTCAAGGAGGGGAAATATATCTTAGTGAAGAAAGGGAGCAAGAAGAAGGTTGTGAAGAAGATCTTCGAGAAGAGGATGAGTTCGAAGATGATGAACCAGACCTTTGTGTCAAAGAAGGAGAGAGTGTCGCTCCTCTATATGTGGTGAGACGAGCAATGGTTAGTAAGGCCTTGGATGATCCGAGCCAAAGAGAGAACTTATTTCACTCCAAGTGCTTCAACAATGATAATGTGTGTTCCTTAATCATTGATAGCGGGAGTTGTGCAAATGTTGCTAGCACTGCATTAGTGGAATTCTTAAAACTTCCTACCACTAAGCATGCTACACCTTACAAACTTCAATGGTTGAGTGAGTGTGGAGAATTGAGAGTGCATCGACAAGTGATGATCAGGTTTAAGATTGGGAAGTATCAAGATGAGGTTCTATGTGATGTGGTCCCAATGCAAGCTTGTCATGTGCTACTCGGGAGACCTTGGCAACATGATCGTTCAACCAAACATGATGGGAGAACCAACAAGTATTCACTTGTGTTGAATGATCATAAATATGTTCTTCATCCTATGTCCCCTTCTCAAGTCAATGATATATACCAAAGAATGAGTGAGTCGAGGGAAAAGATGAAGTGTGAAGAGGAACATGTGGAGGCCGAGAGCCAAGAAGAGGAGGAGATGAGGAAGTTGAAAGGAAAGTCCCAAGTGTTGTTGGCTAATTACAAAGAGATAAGTGAGGAAATTGAGTCCGAAAGTTCCTTGATCCTTATCACACATAGGGATCATGTACTACAAACTAACCAATCTGATTCTTCCCTTCCCAATTCTATTTCCTTTCTTTTGCAGGATTATAAGGATGTTTTCCCAAATGAGATTCCAAGTGGATTGCCCCCTCTTCGGGGAATTAAGCACCAAATTGACTTCATGCCGGGATCACAATTGCCAAACAATCCGGCTTATCAAAGCAATCCGAAGGACACCAAAGAGCTACAAAGGCAAGTTGAGGAACTCCTCAACAAAGGCTATGTTAGAGAGAGCATGAGTTCATGTGCCGTGCCGGTTCTATTGGGTCCAAAGAAAGATGGAACATGGCGCATGTGTGTTGATTGTCGAGCCATCAACAAAATAACGGTAAAGTATCGTCATCATATCCCTAGGTTAGATGATATGCTTGATGAGTTGAATGGTTCTTGTGTGTTTTTGAAAATTAATTTTTGGAGTGGTTATCATCAAATCCGGATGAACCCCGCTGATGAATGGAAAACCGCATTTAAGACCAAGTTTGGTCTATATGAATGGTTGGTGATGCCATTTGGTCTTACTATTGCACCTAGTACTTTTATGCATCTCGTGAATCATGTGATGAAACCCTTCATATGAAAATATGCGATTGTCTAGTTTGATGATATTTTGATTTATAGCATGATCATGCATGATCATGTTGAGCATTTGGGATGTGTGTTTGATGTGCTTAAGAAGGAACAACTTTATGCTAATCTTGATAAGTGTTCATTTTATGTTGATGAAGTTGTCTTCTTAGGTTTTGTTGTGAGTTCAAGAGGGGTTGAAGTTGATAAGTCTAAAATCGAGGCTATTAAGAATTGGCCAATTCCAAAATCCATAAGCGATGTTAGAAGCTTTCATGGGTTGGCTAGTTTTTATAGACGATTTGTCAAAGGTTTAGTACAATAGCAACTCCCTTGACCGAGGTAATCCGAAAGGATAAACTTTTTAAGTGGGGAGAGGAACAAGTCAAAGCTTTTGAGGCTTTAAAATCTATCCTTTGTTGCAATTACCTGATATTGATAAAATATTTGAAGTGGAATGTGATGCTAGTAAAGTAGGCATTGGAGCCGTCTTAATGCAAGACCAAAAACTCATTGCTTACTTTAGTGAAAAACTAAAGGTGCTACTTTGAATTATTCCACTTATGATCTCGAATTGTATGCCTTGATTAGGGCTTTGGGTAATTGACAACATTACTTGTGGGTCCAAGGAATTTGTCATTAGGACTGATCATGAGTCCCTAAAGCATATTCGGGCCCAAGGAAAGTTGAACAGGAGTCATGCGAAATGGGTTGAATTCCTTGAAACGTTTCCTTATGTAATCCAATACAAAAAGGGAAAGGAAAATGTGGTGGCCGATGCCTTGTCTAGAAAACATGTGTTGATAAATACTTTGTCTTCCAAATTGATTGGCTTTGAATGTTTGAAAGCATTGTATCCCAAGGATCCCGTGTTCGCTCAAATCTTCAAAGATTGTGAGGAATGGGAGAGGGATAGGTGGATGAGGGATAAGTCTTCTACTCCCTATTCCAAGTTTGATGGTTTCTTTTTCAAAGGCAAGAGACTTTGTGAGGGAGGCACACAATAGGGGTTTAATGGGTCATTTTAGTATTGAGAAAACTTGGGGAATTCTTGAGGAACAATTCTATTGGCCTAAAATGCATAAAGATGTTGTTCAAATTTGTGGTCAATGTGTTGAATGTCGACGTGCTAAGTCACGCCTCCTTCCCCATGGTTTATACACTCCCCTCCCCACCCCTCAAAGACCTTGACTTGATATTTCAATGGAATTTGTTTTGGGTTTGCCAAGGACTAAAAGACGTAGAGATATCATCTTTGTCGTTGTTGGTTGATTTTCAAAGATGACTTATTTCATTCCATGTCATAAATGTGATGATGCTACCAGTGTGGCGTCTTTGTTTGTTGAGCATGTTGTTAAATTGCATGGAATTCCTCAAACTATTGTAAGTGATACCTTAGTCACTTTTGGAAGGAATTGTGGGGTAGACTTGGTACAAAGTTGTTGTTCTCTACTTCGTGTCACCCACAAACTGATAGCCAAATTGAAGTTGTGAATAGAACCTTGGGTTCTATGGTTCGTGCCTTCGTGCAGGGAAAGTTGGCCTTGTGGGAGGAACATTTGCCTTTAGTTGAGTTTGCATATAATCGAGTTATTCATAATACTATTGGCATGAGTCCATTTGAAGTGGTTTATGGTTTTAACTCCCTAACCCCTTTATTTATCTCACTCCCCTATCTCAAGATGTTGTGTTAAGCTTAGATGGGAGTAAGCAAGCTGAAGCCATGTGGAAGCTACATGAAAAGGTGCGGCTGTACTTAGAGAAGAAGAACCAAGATGTAACCAAAAGGGCTAACAAGGGCCGTAAGAGGATCGTGTTTGAACTGGGTGTGGGTACACTTTCGCAAGGAGCGTTTTCCCACCTATCGCAAGATGAAGATGATGTCGTGAGGTGATGGACCATTTCCAGTGATTGAGTGGCTTAACGACAATGCCTACAAGGTTGCCCTTCCTCCAGAATATCAAGTGCACGACACTTTCAATGTGTGAGACCTGTCCCTTTTTCCAACTCTTGGTGAAGATGATCCGTCGAATTTGAGGACAAATTCTTTTCAAGAAGGAGAGAATGAAGCAATATAGATTTCATCAAGGCCCTTTACTCGAAGCCAAACTCAAGACCTTCAAAGGATGCAAGGGTTATTTATGAAGATGGAGGTGCTCAAGATGGTGTTGATGACAAGCAATGACTTTCATGCCTTGAAAATTGCAAAAGTAGTCACTTTTGGCGAGTAGGGCCCACTTGGCGCATCGCCCAAAGGCTTAGGCGATGGTCCCAGCTTGCCTAATGCTCTAGAACGTGACCCTGGCTGAAGATCACACAGAGAAGCTCGCCAACCAGGTCGGCGCATCTCCCAACCCACTTGACGACCCAACCCAGCTCGCCCATTGTCATTCCGGGTCACTTTTGGGCCCTTTTATTTTAAAACCTATAAATAGCTAGCTAGAGTTCATTTTAGAGTTAGATTATTTTGAATGTTAAAAACTGAAAACTCAACTTTGAGTGTTGAGAGCTTGGTAAAGCTTGTGTTGCCTTTTGTTAGAAATGTTGGTTGCTTGGGATATTGATTCCCTTGAGGTCTTTGTAAGAGTTAGGTGCTTATTATATGATTAACGGATTGAGGTCATTGGGCTTAATATACCCTTTGGTTGCTTTTTGTTTCCTCTTTTTTGTGTCTATCTATTTATCTTTACTTTCCGTCTTTGATTTCGCATATTATCATCGTATCTCTTGTGAGAATCGTATCAGAATATATGAAGTATGAATGTATAGTTATTCATTTATCTTAATTTTTCTTCTTTTTTCAGTTTGCCTCAGTAACCATTAGGATTAATATTGTTTTCTTTGTTTACTTGAATATGATACAACCTTTTCTCATTTTTGCAAACTGATTCAATGCTATAAGGGTTAAGAATTTTGTTCCGAAAGCAATAAAATGATTACAATTTAATGCAGAGTAATTATTGACTTTTTAAATCTCCAAAAGAGTAGTTGTGGTACTTGTTTTAGTGAAAAGAGTAATTTTGTAGCTTTGAAACAGTAGCATATTATTCACTGTAGCATGTCTTATGATAAATAAATTTGATGAATTCCTTAAGTGTGATTATCTTCTCTTAATAACTAGTCATTTGTAGGTCCCTTAAGGAGTTATGTGACTTGTTTTCACTTGTCTGTAGCTTATCAAAATTGATCATATTTGTAAATTTCTATCTCTAGGCTAGTTAATTAAGGATCATTTTTGTTAAGTTCAATGTTTCGTTGTAGATGGTGCTCAAATTATTTTTTCTTTTAGTTGGGGTTACTCTGTTAATTTTTTTTTTTTGCCACATGTGACACCAATCTGAGTCCATTTTGGACTTCTCCTTGCATATTCTTGAGTTGTCTCGAGTCAGCCGCACCCGTGTTCGAGCAAGGGAACCGCTTAGGAGCAAAATTACAGGTCCCAAGAGCTGAAAACTCCTTGATATACAATGTGATACAGCCGATATACAACAGTTGTATACGTTGTAAAAAAAGCAGGATAAATGGGCCCAACGCCTTCCAAAATTCCAATTTTTCTATTGTATTGTAATTGGGCCAAAGGCCCATTTAGTTTTGGTGTTATTTGTTAGTTTTAGGACAGGTACAAAGTGGGAAAAAGGCCCAAAAATCAAGATTAGGGCCCAGTTCAATTTTTCAGCAAAATCTCGAACTTAGGATAAGGGAAGTGGGCCAAAGGCCCAAAAAACAAAAGTCAGGCCCAAGTGCTGGCCCAGGTGGACAGAAAACCAGACTTGAGTCCAAAACTCTCTCTCTTTATTTTATCTGTTTCGTGTTTGTTTAATTGTTTATGTGCTAGTCAATTTTAAGGTTTTCTTAATTCTATTTCCCCAAAGGATAGTCGTTTCTAGATTTTCTAAAGACTAAATAATTATACTCATTTCACTACTTAAATTACTTTGAAAATATTTTACTTAAGTACTTCCCTTATAATATTTCCCTTTCTCTCTTGAGATTACTTTAAACTTTCAAAATTCTTTATTTGCCCAATTTAGCAAGTTTATATTTAGCCAAATACTTTAATTTCCGGATAATCGCATGTTAGCGGACATTTCGGATGCTTTCAAACCCTTTCGGAAATGCTAACATGAACCCCGAACCCCTTTAATATTTTCATCAGATTTCTGTTTTAATCTTTTGAAAAAATAGTTTTCTTGATTTTCTTTAAAATTTAAGTGGCGACTCTTAAAATTCCGTCGTTTTCTTCATTTTTATATAAAATAGAATGACGACTCTACTGGGGATTTGAATTGGGTTCTTGGCTAATGTATGTTTGTTTATATGTTTATTTTTTTAAATTCCCGCAATATTAAATTGTTGCATTCATGGCATGACATATTCCGTCAAATGACACTTCTTTAATTTTCCACTTAAAAGACGATTATGCGGGCCACAGTCGTTCGTTAACCAAATTGTTCTCGAGACACCCTGATGAATGTAATTGGCTACTGGATAGTCAACAGACGTTAACTGTTCCAACCCAAGTAGTCTCCTTAGGTTACCAATCCACTACAAAGAAGCCTACTCTTAGTCAAACTAGTGTAGAGCCAAACTCAATCCGGAAATTTAGCGCATTGGATTAAGATGATCCAACACCCAAGGCGTGTCGGGCCTATTAGAAAGACCACCTTGAGTTCAAAACGGCCAACAGCCTAAATGGATGATCATATTTATGTGTTTAAATTTGAAGGATGTATACGCCGTTTGACAAACCATTGTCTCTTGGGGTAGGGAGTTTGATAGTTTGTTCGAGTCGAAGAAAGATTAAGTTACCATTCCATCCAATTCGGAGATGGAAAGAAGTTCGATCAAAGTACCTTCCATGGAGGCATAGTTTAGGATTGTACCCCTGCGCATGACTGATTATTTTTTTATCCCTTTCCCCTATTATATATCCCCATTCAGTTTATTCATAAAATTTGTATAAATTTGGGTTTTAGGGGGCAATGAAATGTTTCAAATGACGTATACATCTTTCAAATCGTTAGGCCTACCCTTGGCTCAAAAAGGTCACATATCTGTTTAGAACGCGCAATAACTTTTTATATGTTATAATTACTTGTGTGATTATGTTGCTTTAGTTGGAGATGTTCTAGCCTACTCTTTTTGGAAATTTTCTAGAAACCCCTAAGCACAAATATCAAGTCGCTATCAAAAGTGCGTCCAAATACTCTTCAAGTCTTTAGTTTCCCAACAAAATTCAAACTTCATTTTTCAAATCTTACATTCTCATATCAGAAAAAGATTCACCGTCTCAAATCGAAAGAGATTCAAGGATCAAACTACGTAGGACCTGAATTCTCCTTCGTGAGATACGTAGGCAACCTTTCAAGGTTCAGTCCCCATTTTGAGAAATTTTATCTTTTCCAACTCTTACAAGGAGACTAGAGTTTCATATCAATAGAAAATCAGGAGTATCAAAAGGACCTTAGCTCCACGAAAGTCAATTGCTTTGATCCACTAATCCCAAAATCAAATAGACAAATTTCTGTCCATTTAGTTATTTCTCTATACTAGTGGGCTAATTTATCTTCGAATGAAGCAATTCTTGCGTGTTTACACCAATGAGTGATATCACGTACTATTTATCACCCTCAGACACTAACACGTTTACCTTTTGAGTTATTTTTCTTTGACAGGTACTTAGAACTGATTTATGTTGATAAGTTGGTCGAACAACCATACTTTACGCGATCCAAGGATCCCACATATTCCCTTTCTAGCCGAGATCTATTAAAAGGAAAAATAATAATGGTTGACAACAGAAAAGATATTGGTGTGACCGAGGTTGCGGTAGATCAACCCCCTGTCGTTGAAAAAAATGAGTTAATTGCACAGCTGATGTAACAAATTGCTGAATTGAGGGTTGAGCTCCAGAAAAAAGCAAGATTTGTCAATTCCGACTGTCGATGTCAACACTCCAAGCGATGGAAGGCTTCTGCTCCATTTTCCTCCTCTGAATTCAAACTTGGAACATGTCTAGAATAACTCACCCTCTAACGTTGCTCAAAATCCCTCGACTATCGACTTAAACACCTCAAATCTTCATCATGCCAACACTTCATACCAAGCACCGCCTCATTTTCAACACTTGAATACCAACCCTCAAGTTTTCCCTCCCCTTCAAAACCAAAACGCAAATAACTCTCAAATATTCCCTCTATTTCATAGCTTAAATGTCAACAATTCTCAAATATCCCATTTTATGTACCAATCCTTGCAGAAGGCACTCAAAATCCATCAAATTCTCAACCCTTACCTCCAAAAGTCACTTTTGATATCCCAATCCAAACTGAACCACACCTTCACTATTCTGGTTATTCTGAACTTGACCACTACGATAAGAAGGAGAAGGAGTGGAGGGCCAAAGAGGAAAAGACTAAGCAGATCATGAAGGAAGAGATTGCGAAAGTGATAAACGAACTTGATTATTCTTCAGAAGTTGTGGGGCAAAACTACGATAATTTATGCATTCATTCGGATTTGGATCTTTCGGAAGGGTTCAAAGTGCCAAAGTTTATCACTTTTAATGGAACTAGAAATCCTCTAGCACATCTTAAAGCTTATTGTGATCAACTCGTGGGAGTTGACAAAAATAAAGCATCGTTGATGCGCGCCTCTTCAATCGAAGTCTACTTGGAGAAGCTCTAGAGTGGTTTACATCGCAAGAATTAAAATAATGGACTAGTTGGAATGCACTCGCAAAGGATTTCAATGAAAGATTTGGACATAACGTTGAAGCCGCCCCTGATCCCTACTATTTGGAGAAGATCAAATAGAAGTCTGTAGAAAACAATCGAGAGTACGCTCTTCGTTGGAGAAAAGAGGTTGCAAGAATTCAACCTCCTATGTCTGAACGTGAAATTACTGAAATGTTTATTTGAACTCAAGAGCCTGAGTACTATGAGAGAATGTTGTGCATTATGGGACAAAAATATGTTGAGATCTTCATGGTAGGAGAAGCTTCGAAAGATGGTTTAAAGACTGGAAAGGTCACAAACCTTGCTGCATTGCGATGTAATGACAATGCTATCATAATTAGTGATATGAATACGTCAAAAGGAAAAGAAGAAGAGGTATCTATTGTCATGGCTACCTGTATGCAGTCGGCTCCACAAAGAAAATATCAAACCGCCATCTCAATCAGAAAAAATTCCCTCGTCCAAATTTTAGGAAGTCTCCTAAGGTATTACACGACTAAGGGAATATCAAACTCAACTTTATGAAAGGTTGAATGCAATGGGCATGCTCTATCCCATAGAAGGAAGACCAGCCAATCCTTCGGGAAAATTTTACAGGGTTGACCAGAGATGTGCTTATCATTCAGGAGATGTTGGACACGACACTGAGATTTGTTCAACCCTCAAACACAAGATTCAAAGCACGATCAACAATAGTTTGATCAATATTGAGGAAACCACTTCAATGGATAACGTTTTGGATGCTTAAGAGTAAGTGCAAGACATTTCTGAACAGAGTCATTTGAAGATATTCATCATCAAAGGTTGAAAAGAAGTTTGCCCAGTATTGGCCATATTTTTGCTTACGAAGTTATTGTTATCTTTCTTTTGAAAATAAGTATTTAATCTCTTTCTTCCCATTTTATCGCACACCCTTTGTAATGAATTACGTCTGACCTAAATTCTCAAGAATGAGATACGTAGGTGGCCTATGTCGGCCTCGAACACCCTTTTATTCAACTTTCAATATTTTATTTGTACTTGAACTACGTTCGACCTGAATTCTCAAGAATTAGATACGCAAGCGTCCTATGTCGGCCTCGGTCATTTTCTTATCAAAATTTCCTACTTTTGTTAATCCTTCAGTTGGAACTACATTTGACCTGATTCCTGCCTCAACGAGATACGTAGGCGCCATAACGGCTCGGTCATAGTCCCCATAAGATTTCCATTTCTCTTTATAATGGAAACTGAGACAAATTTTTTGAGAGGATCTCAAAAATTCATTTGAAGATAAACTTCTTTAACAAGTCAAGACTGAAGATCAAAATGCAACTGGGTTAGTGTTTGAGTGGATCTCAAAAGATTCAGCAAGGTCAAATTTTCTAAAGAATCAAGTTTGCAACTGGGACAAATTTTTTGAAATCATCTCAAAAAATTCCACAAAAATGTCATTGGTTAAAAGACTTATACTTATTATTATTCAGGCAAACTGGATAGAATTTTGAGGAGGGTCCTCAAAATTCCAGAATGAGCAACCTCAGAATTAACCAAGTAAGTTACAAGAGTTTTTTCGTATTTTAGGCTGGGACATAATTTTTGAGGAAGGTCCTCAAAAATTCCATCAAGACTATCTTGCAAAGAACGGACAAACATGTAAGCCAACTGCATGAAGGAGCATGGAGACAAGATCAACACAAATCAGTCTTTCGAACAAAGAATTTTTCTTTGGATGCAGAAACAACAAAGTCACAAAGATGGCAATGTAAAGCTATCAAGCGTGACAAAAGGCGTCATTTACACCTATTGTGGCCTCATCAACATAACTTAGAAAACTTTCCATCTCATTTTATCTTCATTTCATTATGTAGCTCAAGTGATTTATAAACATTTTCTTTTTATTTTTGCAGGAATATTGAAGACAAACACTAATAGATTCTTTCAAAGTTTTAAGAAACACAGAGTTGGAGAATCTCTAGTGGCAAGTCACGATCAAAGTCACAATTAGGCTCATCATAGCCTGATCTTGATAACCGAAATGACTTAATCTAGCGCTTTATCTTTAATTTTATTCGTCACTTTATCGTCGATACTAATGTTGGTGTCAAGCTTTGCAGGTGATAGTATTGGTAAAGTCAAAATCATATGTGAAATCGACATCAAATCTGAAGATGATCAAAAGCGACACTATCTCTAAGGGTAAATCACCAAGTCCATCACATCAGAAAAGATATTGGTGCTCGCAATATCCTTATGACAATCGAAGTTATCAAATCGTTACAAGTTTTCGATAACGATTGAAGATGTCAGCAACAAACTCTAATTTTGTTGAGTTTTTCAAAAAAGACTGGATTGACTTTAATCTTCGTGTGAAAGATTTAAGTCATTCACCTTGATAATTCTGTATTTTAAAGAGATAATCGTAATCGCGACGTGCATATACGTCGATATATTCATTTTTAGTATGATTGTCACGTAGCAATTTTGGCATACGTGTTCTTGACAATGTTAGGGTCAAGATTTTAAATTTTTTTGGGTATCCACCTCATAAGTGGATTATGTGTTTTGATTGACTAATCAAAGACTTTAGTATATAGTTTTGTTGGGAGATCCACCTCATAAGTGGTTCGTATATTTGCTTGTCCATTTCAGGTTCCTATTTTTTTAACTATGTTGGAATATTATCGAGCATCCACCTCGTTATAGTTGGAATATTATCAAGCCATCCACCTCGTTATAGTTGAAATATTATTGAGCCTCCACCTCGATACAGTTGGAATATTATCGAGTATCCACCTCATTACAGTTGGAATATTATCGAGCCATCCACACCATTCTAGTTGGAATATTATCGAGCCTCCACCTTGTCACAGTTGGAATATTATCAAACCATCCACCTCGTTACAACTGGAATATTATCGAGTCATCCACCTCGTTACAGTTGGAATATTATCGAGCATCCACCTCATTACAGTTGGAATATTATCGAGCCACTCTTCTCGTTACAATTGGAATATTATCGAGCGTCCACCTCATTACAGTTGGAATATTATCGAGTCATCCACCTCGTTACAGTTGGAATATTATCGAGCCATCCACCTCATTACAGTTGGAATATTATCGAGCATCCACATCACTACAGTTGGAATATTATTGAGTCATCCACCTCGTTACAGTTGGAATATTATCGAGCCATCCACTTCATTACAACATGAATATTATCAAGCATCCACCTCATTACAACTGGAATATTATCAAGCCATCCACCTCATTACAGTTGGAATATTATCGAGTATCCACCTCGCTACAATTGGAATATTATCGAGACATCCACTTTGTTACAGTTGGACTATTATCGAACATCCACCTCGTTACAGTTGGAATATTATCGAGCATCCACCTCGTTATAGTTGGATCATTATCAAGGCATCTGGTTTGTTGTAGAGATTATCGGAGTTTGCCATGCATAAAACAAGCAATGACATATCCAAATCCTCAACAAATCATAAGTTGTAATGGGCATACAATGTTCGAAAGCGGTATCCATTATCTTTTACTCTCAATACTTATTTATTTTCTCTTCTAGTTGAAAAAGATGTTTATGCCTATCCATTAAGATATACTCATGTGTTATATGAATGATCTTTCTTTATTTTTTGACTTAGGCCGCTAGCTAAAGCGGCGCTATGTCTATTAATTGTTTACTTTGAGTGTGCAGACATATACTGAACATACCTATATGACATCTTTTCAAAGAAAAAGTGGTTTTAAAACACCAAAACTATGGCTTATCCATAGAAATGTGCAAGAAGATAACTAAAATGTATCGTAAGAGATACTATCACTTTCTTCAATTACAGTTTCTACTAACAAGTTTATTTCAGTCTATGTTGAGAGCATCCAAGAGGATGAATTCTCAAATCAAACCACAGGTGCGGACGACATCAACAAGGATGCAACACAACGTGGAACTTTTTCTTGACAACGAACTGGGACATAGTTCGGAGAGGAGTATCAAACTCTTAGGACGCGAGCAGAGGAACAACTTCCACCGCGATCAAACCACACCCCTATTAGAAGGCATGCGGGTCTTTCTTTAGGTTTATCGGTTTTAGTTTCACATCCATAAAATCTTGGTTTTCACCGGAAGCAACTTTCTAATCTGAGTGACAATACACGAAGAGCTTTGGAAATTATGTTTGTGTGAGTTCTTACTTATAGGTGTGAAGTGCACCAAATTCATGGTTAAGAGGTTGCATTCATTTTTTTCATACTCAACTTATTTTGTCACTCTTCCCAACCGAAGGTTATCTTAGCATAAGAGATGTCCTTTTCAAACGATCGAGTTGAACTACAAACAGCCTGATTCCTAAGGTTTAAGGATATGTAGGCGGGCTCAATGTTGAAAACTCGGCTCTATTCCAACAATTTCTCTCAAATCTTATTCCCGAGCATTCTGATTTCCTCATAATTCGATATCGGGATAACTTTTGAATTCTTTCAAAATAGTCCGTTTAATCAAGCGTATCGAACTACAAGTGACCTGAATTCTCATATAGCTTGAGATATGTAGGAAACTCCTTTTCGGGGTTCGGCAATAATTCTTAAAGATCGTACCAAAAACTCTTTTCTAATGGATAAAGATGTGATTAGTCAAAATTAGATTTGTCAATTTCATTTACCTCTGATTTCTTTCATCAGTCCAAGTCAAACGAGAGACAGTTGTTCACACCCAATTTTGGACCTCCACTTTATAAATTAATCATTGAGCTTCTTCAATTTCAAACAATTTAAAATAATTAGTTTTTATAAAATTTCAGAAAAAAACATAATATAGGTTGCAAGTTATTTTAAATAGATTTGTTACTTTTTATAATTTTAAATAATATATATGTTTTATATAATTACATATATAATTATTAAATTTTATGAATATTCGAAAATAGTCTCAAAAAGGTTTTAGTTTTACTTAAATATTTGGTTAATTAGTTTAGTTATGTAATAGTTTATATATATATTTGAAATAATTAGTTTATAATTAAGCTAATTATTTTATTTTGTTAAGATGAAGGAGCTCATTAATTAATTTATATCAATCCGCCTTATTTAATATTTAGCCGAATTCACGACTAAATTCAATTTTGGTTAAAACTCTTAATTCATATGGCCAAATTTGCAATCCATTTGGTCTATCTTTTCAATTACAATTGTATCCCTATTCTGCCCCTATTTTTAATCAATTCTTCAACCCAACTCTTTCTCAACCAACCCAGGCCCACCAATTACAATACCAAAAGACCTATCCTCCAAAACTGAACAGCAACCCATACCTAACAACAATACGCTACATTCAACAACAATACCAAAAAGAAACCCAACGCGTACAACAATAATAACTTCACCCCTGCGTGTCTTTATTCTTCCTCTCGTGACCAGTAAAACGCAAACCTAGAAAATTGCTCCAGTCCAACAGCGAATCGCGACCTGACTCCAGCAAGTAGCCTAGCCCGCGTCCCTCTCCTTTCTCCCTTATCGTTCGTACAGGAATATTCGACCAAGACATGTGTTTTAATCTTGCGCCTTAATTTTCCTTTGCTAAAAAATCGGATGACTCTCCTCAAAATTTCGTTGGTGATCAGTACTATTGACAACATCAACCTTATCCTCAATGGATTCGAATTTTGAATTTCAAAAATTTATCCCAAATCCCTCCCAATTTCCCCCCTTTTTGGAACCCTCATCTCCCCTCTATAAAAGACCCCATCTTCTATATTTAGGGGGTTGGGGATTTCTTAGTTTTGGCTTCTAAAAAAGAAACAATACATAAAAGAAATAGTGAGAAAAAAAAGTAGGAAAAGTTACAGAACATAGGTAGGGAAAAAAAAGAAAATTTAGGAAGATAATATCCTTATAGCTAAAGTTTTTGGGTCTGCTGGTTTGTAAATTGATTTTTCTGCCTGAATCTCTCTTGGGGTGGTGGAATAGCTCTCAAGCTTGCCCATTCCAGTTCGCTGCCCTAGAAAAGGTAATCTCTTTCCCTTTATTAAAATCCTTTTCATCTCGTATTTTTGATTTTTGAAGTTTTCAGTTTTGATCATGTTTCTGATAGTTCTCTATCTCTCTGTTGTTATTTGTTGAAATTTTAAGGCCTTCAATGATGTCTACATTTGTTTGTTTCAATTTGAAGATAGGAAAGAACCAGTTCTTCGCCTCATATCATTAATTGAAAGTGATACATAGTTTCCATACATGATTAAGCTCGTTAAATCAGGTTTCCCAATGTATGTTAGCATAACTTGTGGCATTGATAAAATGTGTTGATTAGCTTCTTTACATTGCTATTTCTGGACACAGCCGCTTCGAGTAGCTTACTGTTCTTCATTGTGTGTCCTGTATCTTTTATGATTTTGAATGTCTCATGTTGTTCAACCTCAATAGCCTAGCCTCTAAATTGCTTCATCTGTTGTTATGTGCCTTTCTTTGTAAAATCGGGTCATGTTCTATATGATTTTGTTCATTGAAATTGACTCTGTCCGGTTTAAGTGGAGATTTATTAATGTGGGTCTGGTTGTAGTAATATTTGTTTTAGATCGTTATGGATTTAACTTTAATGTGAATGCTTTCGAACAAATTTTAGCTAGTGTGGTAAAAATTCCTCTATTTGAGTTTTAAGTCTTGGTTTATATTGTTTGGTCGTCTGCATTCCTATTAAGCCTAACATATGTGCTTCTTACTGTTTTAGTATTTAGATAGCTTGGGTATTGTAAAAGTTAGGTGCTTATTGTAGGATTAACAGATTGATGTCATTAGATTTAATATACCCTTTGGTTGCATTTTGTTTCCTTTTTTTGTGTCTGTCTATTTATCTTTACTTTCCGTCTTTGATTTCCGCATATTATCATCATTTCTCTTGTGAGAATCGTATCAGAATATATGAAGTATGAATGTATAGTTATTCATTTATCTCAATATTTCTTCTTTTTTCAGTTTGCCTCAGTAACCATTATGATTCATATTGTTTTCTTTGTTTACTTGAATATGATACAATCTTTTCTCATTTTTGCAAATTGATTCAATGCTATAACAATTAAGATTTTTGTTCCAAAAGCAATAAAATGATTACGATTTAATGCAGAGTAATTGTTGATTTTTTAAATCACCAAAAGAGTAGTAGTTGTGGTACTTGTTTTAGTGAAAAGAGTAATTTTGTAGTTTTGAAACAGTAGCATATTATTCCCTGTAACATGTCTTATGATTAATAAATTTGATGAATTCCTTAAGTGTGATTATCTTCTCTTAATAGCTGGTCTCTTAATAGCTGGTCATTTGTAGGTCCCTTAAGAAGTTATGTGACTTGTTTTCACCTGTCTGTAACTTATCAAAATTGATCATATTTGTAATTTTCTATCACTCGGTTGGTTAATTAAGGATCATTTTAGTTAAGTTTAATGTTTCTTTATAAATGGTGCTCAAATTATTTTTTCTTTTAGTTAGGGTTACTCTGTTAATTTTCTTCCTTTTTTTGCCACATGTGACACCAATCTGAGTCCATTTTAGACTTCTCCTTGCATATCCTCGAGTTTTCTCGAGTTAGCCTCATCCTTGTTCGAGCAAGGGAAGCACTTAGGAGCAAAATTACAGGTCCCAAGAGCTGAAAACTCCCTAATATACAACGTGATACAATTGATATACAACATTTGTATACGTTGTAAAAAAGCAGGAGAAATGGGCCCAACACCTCCCAAAATTTTAGTTTTTCTCTATTGTAATTAGGCTAAAGGCCCATTTAGTTTTGGTGTTATTTGCTAGTTTTAGGACAGGTACAAAGTGAGGTAAAGGCCCAAAAATCAGGATTAGGGCCTACTTCAGATTTTCAGCAAGATCTCTAGTTTAGGACAGGGGAAGTGGGGCAAAGGCCCACAAAATAGAAATCAGGCCCAAGTACTGGCCCAAGCGAACAGAAAACCAGGCTTGAGCCCAAAAAACACACACTCTCTCTCTCTCTCTTTATTTTAGCTATTTCGTATTTGTTTAATTGTTTATGTGCTAGTTAATTTTAAGGTTTTCTTAATTCGATTTGCCCAAAGGATAGTCGTTTCTAGATTTTCTAAAGACTAAATAATTATACTAATTTCACTACTTAAATCACTTTGAAAATATTTTACTTAAGTAATGCCCTTATAATATTTCCCTTTCCCTCTTTAGATTACTTTAAACTTTCAAAATTCTTTCTTTTCCCAATTTAATTAAGCATGTCTATATTTAACCAAATACTTTAATTGCCGGATAACCGCATGTTAGCGGGCATTTCGGGTGCTTTCAAACCCTTTTCGAAATGCTAATATGAACCCCGAACCCCTTTAATACTTTCATTAGATTTCTGTTTTAATCTTTTGAAAAAATAATTTTCTTGATTTTTCTGGCGACTCTAAAATCCCGTCGTTTTCTTCATTTTTATATAAAACAGTATTCCCAAAGGGTTTAAAATGTTTTCACATTTAAACAAGAAAGGAAACCTCGATTTCCAAAGATCCTTCGAGCTAGTTTTCAGAAAAGAGTAATCGCTTTCTAAATGAAGCAAGAGAGGAAACTTTGATTTCCAAGATAGCTTTTGAGCTAAGTTTTTGAGCACTAATCTCAAATCACAAAAATAAATATGTTTTTAAACATAAGAGCTAATATAATATTTTTGGGAGTAGTATTGAGTACCAATATGGGGGAGAGTTCAGACAACTCATAGCCCCCATAAACTATGTAGCCATCATGGGTAGAAAAGGGTCATACTTTTTAGATGGTTCATTTAGTGTTTTTTAGCATAGACTAGTAGATCCACATAGTAGTTCTGGTTCTATACCCCGGCAAGGTATAGGATGGCCCTGGCAGCGTGAGGCAAAATGTTGTATCATCATAATAGCTCTTACGTGATGATTGTCAGTTAGAGAAACTCCCACGGAAGTAATTGTATTCTTATATACACAGTTTATTGTATTTTTACATACATCTCAGAGTTATACATATCTTTGCATACACACAAAATTGACATCATGTTTTAAACAACTTTTTTTTATATTGCACTTGTTTTAAACTGCTTTATATTGAAATGAGTTAAGTTATGTTGAGTTGAGTTGAGCCAGGTAAGTTCTTCAGATTCCTTTCAAGCCTTTGTTGTGTTTAGCATGCCAATTCTCATACTCGTACATTCAATGTACTAATGCCAGTTGACCTGCATCTTATTATGATGCAGACACAGGTAACTTAGATCAACATCCAACGCATCGTTGATCCAGTGAGCACTCCAGAGTCAGTTGGTGAGCCTCCTTGCATTCCGAATGACTCATTTTTATTGCTTTCAATTATTCTATTAGTTCATTAGGATGTCGTGGGGTTTGTCCCGACATCCACCTCAGTTGTTTTAGAGGCTTCATAGATAGTCATATGTTAGTTCTTTAGTCTTTTCAGTATCATTATCTTATGTTGAAACTTGAGTTTTCCTTAATGGCTAGTTGAATGTTCCTTTATAACATTCAAGTTTATTACATAGACTTGTTTTTGTTGAATTAAGTCTTCCACTGAGTAAGTAAGCTGGGCCAAGGGTTCGCTTGGGGCCAACAATAGTTCTCGAGTGCCATCCACGTTCGGGGTGCAGACTCGGGGTGTGACAAAGTTGGTATTAGAGCCCAGAGTTCAAGAGTCCTAGGGAGTCTATGAAGTCGTGTCTGTAGAGTCTTTGTTATCGGTGTGAAGCGCACCATATCTATAATTAGGAGGCTGCAATATTTAGGAAATATCTCACTTCTTTCATATTCATTTCGTGCGATAGAGTTAATCTCTATAAAGTTTCTTTTGACTCGTGCTTACGGGTAACCGATTTTAAGCTGGCCTATGGTCGAGAGTGCCTTCATGAGGCGTTTCTTTCCTCGTGAGCTAAGAGAAACAAATAGATGATTGCCGACATGAGAAGCCGAATGAGTTTATTCGTTGTTAGGTTGCCTCGTCTATCAGATAAGGAAAGTAAGGCAACCATGCTTATAGGTTACATGGCATAACAAGGTTGATGATCCATGTGCAACAAGTTGAGAAGGACTAGCTGAAGGATAGAGAAGAGTTTGAGAATAAGAGGGCTAAGGCATTAGGGAATTAATCCGGGCAGCAAAAAAGTTATGCGAACCGGTCTTCTTTCCAATATAAGTAAAAGGACCTGCTCTATCATCTGCTAGTGCACTTGAACCAAGGAAAAAATGTGAGTACAATAGTCAAAATTCTCAGAACTTCAGAGTTAGACTTACGCATTCGCAAGGTAGTAAGGCACAAGGGGGTACTAAGACTCTTGCATGTGCTAAGTGTGGTAAGATCCACTCATGGGTGTGTTGTGATGGCTCCACTAGTTGCTTCAAGTGTGGCCAGAATGGTCATGTTATGAGAAAGTGTCCAAAGAGCAGACAGATTAATGGTAATGGGCGAAATAGAGCCCAGTCTTCTTTAGTTGCTCCACCAGACAGAGCTGCATCTAGATGAGCTACTTCAAGGGCAGACGGAGAAGGAAACTGTCTTTATGCTATCACTAGTCGCTGAGAGAAAGAGGATTAGCCAGATGTTGTCACTGGTAGGATCCAAGTCTTCAATTTTGATGTTCTTCATGAGCAACTTCTTAAGCCCTTCAGTATTTCTACACCTGTTGGTGAGTCTATTCTAGCAGAGAGAGTCTATCGTGATTGTGTCTTTTTCGTCAATCACAAGAGTACCATGCCTGACTTAATTGAGTTAGATATGGTAGATTTTGATGTCATTCTAGGTATGGAATGGCTTCATGCCTGTTATGTGTCAATAGATTGTAGAACTCGAGTAGTCAAGTTCCAGTTTCCCAGTGAACCAGTTATAGAGTTGAAGTGTAGTTCAGCAGTGCCTAAGGGTCGATTCATTTCATACCTTAAAGCAAGGAAGTTGGTTTCTAAGGGGTGTGTCTGTCACTTAGTCTGAGTTAATGACTCAAGTGTTGAAGTACCTCATATATAGTTAGTTTCAGTAGTAAAAAAGTTTCCAGAAGTCTTTCCAGATGATCTACCCGGAGTCCCTCCTGAGAGAAATAGACTTCGATATAGATATTCTCCCAGATACTCGTCCTATATCTATTCCGCCATACAGAATGGCACTAGCAGAGTTAAAAGAGTTGAAGGATCAGCTAAAAGATTTCCTTGATAAGGGTCTTATTCGACCAAGTGTCTCACATTGGGGCGCTCCGATCTTATTTGTGAGGAAGAAAGATGGTTCCCTTAGTATGTGTATACATTACCGTCAGTTAAACAAGGTTACTATCAAGAACAAGTATTCTCTTCCAAGGATTGATGATCTATTCGATCAACTTTAGGGTGCCACATGTTTCTCTAAGATAGATCTCAGATCTAGCTACCATCAGTTTAGAGTAAGGGAATGTGATGTTCCAAAGACATCATTCAGGACCTGTTATGGTCAATATGAGTTTCTGGTCATGTCGTTCGGTTTAACTAATGCACCTGCAGCGTTCATGGACCTTATGAATAGAGTTTTCAAACCTTATTTAGATATGTTTGCTATCGTCTTCATTGATGACGTACTAATCTATTCAAGGAATGAAGAAGATCATGCTAGTCATCTCAGAATAGTTCTCCAGACTTTGAAAGATAGAGAGTTGTATGCCAAGTTCTCTAAGTGTGAGTTTTGGATTGAGTCTGTGGCATTCTTAGGCCACATTGTGTTTGGAGAGAGAATTAAGATTGATACCCAGAAGATTGAGGCAGTGCAGAATTGGTCTAGACCCATATCTCTAACGGATATTAGGAGTTTCTTGGGATTAGCTGGCTATTATAGGAGGTTCGTAGAGGGGTTCTCATCTATTTCGTCCCCTTTGACCAAGTTAACTCAAAAGACAGTGAGATTTCAATGGTCTGAAGCTTGTGAGAAGAGCTTTCAGGAAATTGAAAAAGAGGTTGACTACTACCCATTTTTGACCTTACCAGAAGGTACACAAGGCTTTGTTGTCTATTGTGATACGTCTAGAGTTGGTTTGGGTTGCGTGTTAATGCAGAATGGCAAAGTCATAGCTTATGCCTCCAGACAGTTGAAAGTTAATGAGAAGAATTACCTAACCCATGACTTAGAGTTGGCTGCCGTAGTATTTTCTTTGAAGATACGGCGTCATTATTTGTATGGTGTTCATGTTGATGTATTCATTGATCACAAGAGTCTTCAATATGTGTTCACTCAGAAAGAGCTTAATCTCAGACAAATGAGGTGGTTAGAATTACTTAAGGATTATGACATGAGTATTCTTTACCACCCAGGTAAGGCTAATGTTGTTGTTGATTCTTTAAACAGGTTGTCTATGGGTAGTACTGCCCATGTTGAGAAGGAAAAGAGAGAGTTAGTGAAAGATGTGCATAGACTTGCACGCTTAGGAGTCTGACTAATGGATTCTAGAGAATGAGGAGTAGTGGTGATGAATGGGGATGAATCTTTATTAGTGTCAGAAGTGAAAGAAAAGCAATACCAAGATCCCATTTTGCTTGAATTGAAGGCAAATGTTCATAAGCAAAAAGTATTAACTTTTGAACATGGGGGAGATGACGTACTGAGATATCAAGGTAGATTGTGTGTACCAATGGTGGATGGACTATAAGAGAAGATCATGGAGGAGGCTCATAGCTCTAGATATTCTATTCATCCGGTTTCTACAAAGATGTATCGTGATTTGAGAGAGGTGTATTGGTGGAATAGTATGAAAAAGTGCATTGCGGAATTTGTTGCTAAGTGCCCAAATTGCCAATAAGTTAAAGTAGAGCACTAAAGGCCCGGTGGTTTGGCTCAGAATATAGAACTTCCGAAATAAAAGTGGGAGATGATTAATATGAACTTCATCATAGGTTTACCAAGGTCTCGCAAGAAACATGATTCTATTTGGGTGATTGTCGACATAATGACAAAATCGGCCCACTTTTTGCTGGTAAAGACTACTCATTCGGCAGAAGATTATGCTAAGTTGTATCTTTAAGAGGTGGTAAGACTTCATGGGGTTTCGGTCTCCATTATTTCAGACAGAGGTGCGCAATTACTGCACAGTTTTAGAAGTCATTCCAAAAAGGCTTGGGTTCAAAGGTGAACTTAAGTACTGCCTTTCATCCTCAGTCAAATGGGCAAGCAGAGCGCACTATTCAGACCTTAGAGGATATGTTGAGGGATTGTGTGATTGATTTCAAAGGGAATTGGGATGATCACCTACCTCTCATTGAGTTTGCTTACAATAATAGTTACCACTCGAGCATACAAATGGTTCCTTATGAAGCTCTTTATGGGAGAAGATGCAGATATCCTATTGGATGGTTTGAAGTTGGTGAAGCAGGGTTGATAGGACCAAATTTGGTTCATCAAGCAATGAAGAAGGTGAAAGTGATTCAAGAGAGGTTGAAAATGGTGCAGAGTTGTCAGAAATCCTACACTGATGTTAGGAGAAGGGAGTTAGAGTTTGAAGTAGATGATCGGGTATATATTAAAGTTTCACCTATGAAAGGTGTTATGAGATTTGGTAAGAAGGGGAAGCTTAGTCCCCGGTATATTGGCCCTTACAGAATATCGAGAAGGGTAGGTAATGTAGCTTATGAGTTGGAGCTACCACAAGAGTTAGCCGTAGTTCACTCGGTGTTTCACATCTCTATGTTGAAGAAGTGCATGGGCAATCCTTCATTGATCATGCCAACTAAAAATATTGGGATCAAGGATAACTTATCTTATGAGGACATTCCTGTTCATATTCTAGATCGCCAAGTTCGCGAGTTGAGAACAAAAGAGGTAGCATCAGTCAAAGTCCTTTGAAGGAACCAATTTGTTGAGGGAGCTACTTGAGAGGTTGAAGAGGATATGAAGAAGAGATATCCACATCTCTTCGAATCCGGAGAAGTTCCAAATTAAGGTACTAATCCTTTCTTGGTATTTTTTTAAGTTGGCATGTTGTTTTGCATTTGCTTATGGGTACTTGAACTGAATGTTGCATGTTACACCCTTAGCCTAGTAAGAGTAATCTCATTCGAGGATGAATGTTCCCAAGGGGGATATATTGTAACATCTCGCAATTTGAAATAACTAGGAATAAGCTAATAATTGGAAATAGTCATTTTTGGAAAGAATGAAAATTTAGAAATTTTGTTAAGTTATAATAAGTTGAGTTTTGGCCAACTTCAACCGGCTATACCTCCTAGCTCAGTATGAGTTATAGGCACTTCCAGATATTATAGGAAAGCTCTTGGAATGTTCTTTCCAACGCCGCTGAGTTTGCACGATTCCGAGTTCGTATGAGTGAGTTATGCCCTTTGGAAGTTGGGATGTTGGAATAAGGAAAGTCCAATCCGGATTTTGGAAGGGTAATTTAGTCTTTTCCTTACCTAATTATTCTAATTCTTTTTTAGTAGTTTAATTGGGGTAAAGTCATATTTTTTTCAGTTTAGAAAAGTGAATTTTATGCTAGGGCTTGGAGAAGAGGAGAAAAGAGGAGAAAGGAGAAGAACGTTCAAGATTCGTCAATTTCGTCGAGGTTAGCTTGTGGATTTCTTCGGGGGTGATCCCTACAAGGTATGTGAGATCACATAGCGTTGGGTTAGTTCACCCACACGCCAACCATGATTAAATTCAGCGAATTTAAGTCTTTGAAAGTCTAGAAATTGAGTTCTTGATGAACATTGTTGAAGTTTCGTTTGAATTTCTTCTGGGTTGTGTTGTTGATGGTTCTTGCGATTTGATTCATGTTTCCCGGTGTAATTTTGGTTTGAATCTATCATATATTGAGGTTATAAATGATTCTAAGTGCTTGGGGAAAGAACCATTGAAGTTTAGAGGGTTTAGAGGTGAAAAAGGAGCAAGAAAAGTCATCAAACACCTGGGAAAGGGGTGGGGCGTCGCGCAAGCCAGCGTGCCTCAAAAGGGTCTCTGAAGTTCACCCCTTGGGGCGATGTGCCAGCCAGTGCGCCCCAACGTGTTCTTTGAAGTTTGAGGGTTGGCGCCCCACGCCTCTCAAAGCGCCAGGGGCGCTAGTTCTTCCATTAATTCCCCACTTTTTAGTACTTGTTCATTAGCAATATACCTATGTTTTCTAGTTGATTCCAATACTCTAAGGTACATCTAAACATCATGAAATCATCCATAAACATGAGATCATGAACCTTGAATCCATAATCCAATTCAAGGAAAATTAATATAAAAGTCAAGAGAAGTAAGAGTCATGTCAAGAGAAGTTCTTAGAGTGTTCCAAAAGTCTTTTCCAAATGTTTTTACTTTGTTTTAAGACTTAAAGTTCAAGTTGAGTAAATATTAAAGAGTAAAGTTTGAAGTTAATTTCTTCAAAAGTATATGGGGACTATGTATTCTCAAAGGGTTTAAAATGTTTTCACATTTAAACAAGAAAGGAAACCTCGATTTCCAAAGAGCCTTCGAGCTAGTTTTCAGAAAAGAGTAATCGCTTTCTAAATGAAGCAAGAGAGGAAGCTTTGATTTCCAAGATAGCCTTCGAGCTAAGTTTTTAAGCACTAATCTCAAATCACAGAAAGAAGTATGTTTTTAAACAAAGGATCTAATATAATATTTTTGGGAGTAGTATTGAGCACTGATATGGGGGAGAGTTCAGACAACTCACAGCCCTCATAAACCATGTAGCCATCATGGGTAGAAAAGGGTCATACTTTTTAGATGATTCCTTTAGTGCTTTTTAGCATAAACTAGTGGATCCACTTAGTAGTTCATGTTTTATAACCCCGGCAAGGTATAGGACGGCTCTGGCAGCGTGAGGCAAAACTTTGTATCATCACAATAGCTCTTACGTGATGGTTGTCGATTAGAGAAACTCCCACATAAGTAATTGTATTCTTATATACACAGTTTGTTGTATTTTTACATACATCTCAGAGTTATATGTATATTTGCATACACACAGAGTTGACATCATGTTTTAAACAACTTTTCTTTATAATGCACTTATTTTAAACTGCTTTATATTGAAATGAGTTAAGTTATGTTGAGTTGAGTTAAGCCAAGTAAGTTCTTCAGATTCCTTTCAAGCCTTTGTTGTGTTTAGCATTCCAACTCGCATACTCGTACATTCAATTTACTGATGCCAGTTGGCCTGCATCTTATTATGATGCAGACACAGGCAACTAGGATCAGCATCCAGCGCATCGTTGATCCAGTGAGCACTCCAGAGTCAGTTGGTGAGCCTCCTTGCATTCCGGAGGACTCATTTTTATTGCTTTCAGTTATTCTATTAGTTCATTAAGATGTCATGGGGTTTGTCCCCACATCCATCTCAGTTATTTTAGAGGCTTCATAGACAGTCCGATGTTAGTTCTTTAATCTTTTAATTGCCATTATCTTATGTTGAGACTTGAGTTTGCCTTAATGGCCAGTTGAATGTTCCTTTATAACATTCCAGTTTATTACATAGACTTGTCTTTGTTGAATTAAGTCTTCCGCTGAGTAAGTAAGTTAGGCCAAGGGTTCGTTTGGGGCCAGCAATGGTTCTCGAGTTCCAGCCACGTCCGGGGTGTAGGCTCGGGGCGTGACAGTTAATGTACCAAAACTCTAACTACCAACAAGTCTAAGGAAAAAATGGTACAACCTCAAAAGCTAGAACATAACAAATATCTAAAGAACTAGTCTAAGTCCGAAGAGATTGGACTAAACACAAGAAAATCCATGGCAGCATGGAAGAACTGGCTCACCCTTGAATTCGGTCTCGATCAGTGATCTCCTAAATGCGGTAAGTCAGTAGCCGCTTGAAGATGTCCTGTACTCAACAAAGAAAGAGCAAGTACAGTATCAGTACACAACCATAATATACTGGTACGATCACACGGCTATCCCCATAAGCACAATACACACAAGCAATTACAACACAATAAGCATACATATACATAATGCAGTTCAGTCATCACTTTAGACCAACATACAATCTCTCATTATCAATGACAAGTAGACATAACATAACAATCACAATGGTCCTCACATGGAATCCACACCCAAACTGTTAGTGTGTCGGAACGTGACACCCGATCTAATATATGTGTCAGAATGTGACACCTGATTCAATATATGTGTCGAAACAAAATACCCGATCTAATATATGTGTCGGAACGTGACCCTCAATCCAATATATGTATCGAAACGTGACACCCAATCCAATATATGTGTCAGAACGTGACACCCGATCCAATATATATGTCGAAACGTGACACCCGATCCAATCAACACAACCACAATCACAATCACACTCACAATAAATAGTACTCATAGTCATACAATCAAGTAACAGGTGCATGTCATTTATTGTTCACACATAATCATTTCATTAGATTTATTCACATTCCCTATTCACATAGATGCATGCATACAATGAAGCAATCTACCTGCATATATCACACAATAGGTAATCAAACCATCAACTACCTCGAAATCAAGCTTGAATTCCCCTAAGGCACTTGAATCTTCCCTTTTCGGATTCTTTCCGCTTGTTCGTGGTCTAAAAACAACAAATTAATGCAAGGATCAATAGACTAGGCCTAATTACCCGAATTACAATCAAAATTATCAACCCTAGGCCAAACCCAAGATCCCAATACCCAACTTAAGATTTTTTCCACCATTAACTTCAAGCCAAAACCCTCCCCCAACAATAATTACCCAAGAATCAAAGTTCTACCGATCGAAAGATGGATTAAGGGAGTAAAAACCTTACATTTCGAGCTAGAAGAGGTGGAAAATTGTCAAGAACTTGCCCTGGGTCGTTACTTAGTTCTCAAGAACGAAAATTGCAGAATAAGAACATTTTTGGGGTTTAATCCCGACTTAAGTCGTGACTGGCTCGCTACAGCGGACCCCAACCCGCTACAACGGCCTCGCGCTGGCAGGTTTAATCCTGCCCTGGCGGGATTAATCCCGCCCTGGCGGCTTACATGGAGACAGAACCTTGGAATTTGAGTTCCAAGTCCCCATTTCACAACATAGCTTCAACCCTTGACGTTCAAAAACTATCCTTTCACGTTAAGATCAGTTTCGAGAGTTCTACTCGCCCGAATTCGATTCTGTAAAGTCGTACGGTCTCCTTAACGTCTTAGTTATCCACTCATGTGATCAAATTCATAAATAGATCCCCCATTCATTACCAGCTTTCCCTAGACCTCACCTGACTCGGATTTCGTCCAAATCTAGACTAGGCTACAATTTTCCAAGTTACTACTCAAAAGTTTTCTGGCCCAAATTCTTTCCCCATTGGCTTTTCCATAACGACGGAAATAAGTCGTTACAATGATTCCACTAAATTTACGGAAAAGGTGTGGTTAATAATAGTCACAATTAAACTAAAATTTCAGAAAAATTCAAATATGTAACAAGTAATCTAGGGGTGTGGGGATTGTAAATTGATACCACGTAGGGGTAATTGTGTTTCTCTATAGCGTTGAGCATTCATGGATAGCTGGGTCATCTTAATGACACTAATATTCTTTCGATCTTATAACTTCAGTTCATAAAATCTTTTTTTGGTCTCATATATGTGCAAAACTAAACAACCCAATACCTTACATTATTCTCTCTTTTGATTCAAAAATAGGGCAAATAGATTTGACCCATAATCTCTATTTTCAAGCAAATTACAGATATCAAACCTAAATTGCAAGTATCGAACTAATTACTCACTCCAATCAATCTCTTTCGAGCATCAATCGGAGATTGGGAGTAGGACTTAAGTGTGCAACCTTGACTCATAAGTTAACCTCATGCTAATTAGCCCAAATCCATATACGAAAAACAACAAAATAGAACATAACACAATACCCACTAATCAACACCTAACCCCATAATTACACCCCTAGACTTTGAGGTTTTAGTCACCCATCACAAGGCGTAAAGAAATTATACCTTGTATGAAAACAGTCATGGGTAACATGAAATTAAGCAATTACAAGCAATACCCACTTAGATTTCAATTTCAATTTGTTAATTTCAAGAATAAAGTTGAAAAACCCCAAAACTAGAAAAGTGTTCTTCACAAAGTAAAAATGTTTCTCTCTCTAACAATTTTCTCACTTTTGGAAAACTTTACTTCCCCAAAAACTTACTTTTTCTCTCTCCTTTGGGCTATTTATAATTTTCCCAAAATTCAATGCGTGACCCATTGTGCGAAGTTAGTCAGACTCGTCGATCACATTCGGCGAATCGCCAATTGCTCCTTAGCTCGTCTTTCTCTTGCTTTAGACTTCAGGTGTTTGAACCTCTATCGGCGAACTCGTTCGAGTTTGTCTTTCACATTTGACGTATCGCCGAGTACCACCTTTGTTTGCCTTTAAAGTCTTCAATTTAATTTTCTCCAAGTACTGTCACCTTTGGCGATGGTCATCTTGTTTGCCTTTTGAATTCGGTGAGTCGCCGTTCCTCTTTGAAATTGTCGACCTACCTCAATTAATTCAGTTGTTGTGCAATGTCAATTTGGTTGATGTCGTATCCATTGGGCTATCCGCTCTTCGTGTTAGATGATCATCAATGTGGAATTTACACTTATTTTCATGTTATTTGCCCTTCTTCCACGTATTCATCCATGTCTTGTCCCTTAGCATTGGTAGCTACAAATCATCAAAATATCATTAGAATATGACAAAATTAGGCATTGAGGACACAAATTGTTGAGCTAAATAGGCTTCAAATGAGTATAAATCTACCACTCATCACATGATCATATGCAATAGTTGTGCCAACAAAGACCAATAATTTTAAAATAATATCCCACCTAAAAAGGTATCATGAAAGTGAACTAATCAAAATTCAAACAAGTATTGTAGGAGTTTCCTCTTCAAATTTAAAATCTGGAGACTGTTTTAACAATTTCATAGAGGATTCTCCTATATGTATGTAATTCTCCACTTCATTCTTAAAGTCTAGGTAGATATGTCTATCATCATAGTAGGCTATTTTAATCGGTTCTTTCAAGTGAAATTAAATAAGCACTGTATTTTTAATTGATCCATACTAGGATTGTGGATTTAAGTTGGTTATTTTAGACTAAAAAAGTATTTAAAAATTGACCTTAGAAAGTCGATTTTCGGATGGGAGGTTGGAGAGAAAAAAAACAACCTTAGAAGGTTAGTTTTTTTAAAAAAAATACTACCAACCTCAGAAAGTTAGTCTTTTTAATTATAAAATAATTAAATGCACCATTTGGAGTTCAGACCCCATAATCATTGTGGCAACTGGCAAGATACACTTCTACCACTAGAACATTGGTGTTTATTAGTGTAAGATTATGATATATTTTATCTATACTTATTAAATTTATATTTTCACGAAAAAAGGGAGGTCGATTTTTATAAATATAAATAATTAAATTTGCAATTAATTTTAAAAAGAATGACCGAGGTCGGTTTCCACATTTTTTTTTCTTTTTCTTTTTGAAAAATGACTTTCCGATTTTTGGCACTAAAAGAAATTTATATTTGGAAACCGATTTGGTTTTAAAAAATAGAATTTTCAGGTTGAATTTTTTAGTAGTGGCCTTGGTTGTGAGGCTTGTTCTAATTAATCAGTAATCACAATGGTATCATCAA
>JAKRZT010019102.1:0-35665 GCA_029582215.1 Solanum sparsipilum | reverse complement strand
ATATGACCCTCCAAAGTAGACCCTCGAAAAAGGCTTCACTTGGAAATTTCGGATTTTGATACGGTTGCTCTAAAATTTGGGTTAGACGCATTTCCCACTCAATTTGACCCCCTAAACAAGAATATGAAGTCGGATTTTCAAAAAACGAAACAAATTTTTTTATATATAGCTAAACAAGTTTCCGGTAACTTCCGAAGCACATTTTTTAGAACTTTTTGGGTCATTTCAATAGTCATAGCATAATCTCCAACATAAGCATCATATAAACATAAGTCAACATAATACATAGTTAATGAGCATAGGAGCTACATCATATTCATGGCATAGTCTTTACCTTGGACTTTCATGGTTACATACATCAACCTTAGTCTATCCTATTACAAGAGAACTACTTCACAAGCCACCTCCAAGTATACATGTGCAAGGCAAGGATAGCATCCCATACTACCATCAAAGCTAAGTACCTCTCTTTGGTCATTCTTGGTCATAGTCCTCATTCATAGTCAAGACTTAGGTTTTCATGATATAAGAGTACTATACTCTTAAATAACCTCAAAGCACACTTGTGTAATGTATGTATGTCATCCCATACTACCACACACACTAAGCATGTCCTTGGAGTCACTCTTATTCATGCTTACTATTCATAAGTGTCATTTTAGACATACTTCATATTGACAAAGAACTATCATCTTAAGTCAATCATATCTTGGAAGGCAACTATAGCAACAACCCAAGCTAAGTCTATACTACGTGTGGGAACCCTTCATTCATAGCCTGAAGTGATACATGTGCAATGTATGGATAGCATCCCATAATACTACCCATACTAAGTACTCCTTTAACTATCATGAATGTTCACTAGTTGGGGATTAGTCCCTCTATTCTATTTCCTTTTATTCAAGGCTACCAAGTAATAACCCCCTAATAGGTTATACCATGCTATCATCTTACTAATATAACTAGGTTAAGCTAAGCTAACCACCTTGAAAGACACAATAACATGCAAGTCCAAGCTATTCTAAGAAGAGTACAAGTGTCCTATCCTAGCTACCATGAAATAGTCCTATATCAACTAAGTCATGCTACCCTTACAAGTGTACTAGAATACAAATGCAATCTATCCATAGAAGAGTATGATTCTCAACCCTAAGCTATCCTTAGGAGAGTATGAGTCTCAATCCCAATCTACCATACCAAACCTAACTCAAGCTATCCTTGAAATGCACCTTACAATGCAAGTCAAGCTAACCTTAGGATAGTATGGATCCTCAATCCTAAGCTACCCTTAGGAGGGTATAAGTCCTCAATCCTAAAGCTACCATGAAATGGACTTGGCCAAACGAAGTCATTCTACCATGAAAGCATCCTAACAATGCTAGTTCAAGCTACCCATAGGTGAGTATAAATTCTCAATCATAGGCTACCATGACTACACCTAACTCATGCTACCATAACATGCATTGGACAATACTAAGTCAAGCTATACCTTAAGGTAGTGTATATCCTCCATCCCAAGCAATCAACCTTGGTGTTAGCCTAAGGTGCAAGCAAGGGCCTAGGCTAGCAAGATAGGGTGAAAGAAACCTTGTTCCTAGAGGGGCTGTTTGACGATGGGCTGCTTGATCGCCCGAGGGGTTGGGCGAGTCACCCTTGTGCCTTTGTGATTACCTAGTGGCTGCCCCATTTGGCCAAGATGCTGGACCAAAGGTCAAGCTAGGTGCATGCTCCCCAACCATCTTGGCATGTCGCCCTTCTCCCCTTTAGTCTGCCAAGTGGACTTCCCCATTTAGTGAGCTCACTCGAACAAAGGGTGAGCCAAGGGTGCACTTGGCGAGTCACCTAGTGCACTTGGCTAGCCCAAGTGTCCAAAGGGTGAGCTAAAACGGGCAAGGGGCAGAATTTTAAGTTACAAGTTTAAGGGTCCTTGGTCCTTTTCCAAAGTTAAGTCCTTATAATTCTATTCCTTTCCTAGAAACTATAAGACCCTTTCTAGACCTAAATCCTTTCATTTCAGTCACTCCAATTAGAATTAAAAAGAAACCCACCTCCTCTCAAATATTTCTCTCACTAGAATTCCTCCATTAGATAAGAAGAAGGGAGACTTTGAAGCTAGGGTTTGGTGATTTCAAGGCATTTCTTCATAAAATTGCTTGGGTAATCTTAGTAAAGGTATGGTGATCCTTCAACTAGGGTTATTTTTCACCCTATAGTCAATTTCAAAGATGTTTTTAAGGGTTTCAAGTTTCACCAAAAACCTAGATTTCACTCAAACTCATGGGTTCTTGCATCAAAAGATTTCAAATGATAAACTATGATTACATTGATGTTTTAAGATGAAAAACTCTATGAACTTAGCTTATACAGTGGGTTTTATGATTATGAATGAATGTTGATGGAATTATGGTTAGATTGAATTATATTATTAAATTCTATTGTTATCTATGCCTATCTATGGTGAATTGTAGGAGGATTGAGGAATTGTAATTCATGGCTTTGAAAAGGGTAAGTTGTGACCTAATTCGCATGTAAAGTAGAATTGTTCTTGAATTATTGATCCACTTGAAAGGTGGAGGTGTCTGTTTACTTTGTATATTGATCCACTTGAAAGCTGGAGGTGTCTATTTACTTTGTATATTGATCCACTTGAAAGGTGGAGGTGGTTACTCATGTATACATTGTGATGATGGCCTGGAAGACATTATTTGAGGAATTGAAGTATTGTCATAATGTTGTGTATATGATTGTGATGTGAAGGTTATACTTGTGGTTTCAATGGTAGAATGATGATCTTATATGGAATGTGAATGTGTTGTGATTGAAAGTGCATTTTCACTAAACAATTATGAATGTTGATAGTAGAATGCGAAGGGTTTCTATATTGTAATGTCCTATTTTGACTTGTTATACTTAGGTGCCCTCTTCTTAAAAAATGAAAGTTATGATTGAATGTGATCTTAATTTGGTAGGCTTTGGCATCCTTCTCTTGAGTAATGAATGTATCTTGACTTGATGTCTTAATGTCTTTAATTGGTAGACCTAATGTTAGCCTCCTCATTAATGACTAAATGAATGTCTTGATTGGTAGACCTAATGTTGGTAGCCTTTCTATAAATGACTGATGAGGTATTTTGGACTACAACTTGAATCGGTAATCCTAAAGTTGGTGGCCCTTCATACCGAGTCTAGAACCCTATGTGACTGTGAAACCTTGAAGCGCTAGACCTAATGGTGGTGGCCACCTTCTTATGTGAAATGAGGAACCTAGAGACGGTAGACCTAATGGTGGTGGCTCTCTCTAGGAACATCAATGAGCTATCCTTAATGTACCTTGAACGGTAGACCTATTGGTGGTGGCCCATCTTGGCAAAAGTACTTAGGGTCGGTAGGCCTAATGTTGGTGGCCCTCTCTAGTACACTAATGTGAATGAAACTACTCTATAGGAACTAATGCTAAGAACCGAGTGGATATGGTTAAGATGGTGGCTCTTCCCAATGAAGAGGCTTGAGTCCAATGAACATCTTTGGATATCCCATAAACTATGTGCCAACATAGGATGTGTTTTAGTTCTACCCTTGGCAAGTAGAACACCTTCCACGTTGTAGGGTTTATGACATCGGATTCCATGTCTAGCTTGCATGGTCTATGTCGGTTAATTTCTCTTCCTATCATGTGGGATGTGCACTATAGTTATTTGATAGGTTCTACAACCTGTAGGTAGTAGTATGGGATATTATCTACACATGGCACGAGTAGGCTTTGAAGGTGCTATAGTGAGTTCCCTAAGTTCTAATGACTAATGTGTGAAAGTCCTCTAAATGCATGAATGTGTCATAAATTAACCTAATGACGAATGTTCACTCCTAAATGCTTAGAATGTAAATATGCATGCTATACTTGACTTGTATAATGAAGGAATTCCTTGTTATGACTTGATGAATGTGAGTGTGCCTTATCTACGGTGAATACAAAGGAATACTTGTTGTGAGTAGTAGTATGGGATGCTACTTGCACATTGCACAAGTAGGAATTAGGAGTTATCTTAGGTGATGGTCCATTTATAATGAGCATGTCTTTTATAATGTTCATATCTCTTATGTGTCACTAATTGTGAAGGAATTGAAAGGTTGTATAGGAATTCTCTTTTAGTGACCTTAGGGTGATGCTTTGGTGTGGATATTGGTACGGGACGTTTTCCATACATTACACAAAATGTTGCCTAAGGGTTACTTGAGGGGAATGGTCAAATGTAAAGGACATTGGTTGTATGTGTTGAATATGGTTCCATTGTGAGAAAGGACTTGTGTGTAAGTATTATGCCTCTGTTATCATGTTCATGAAGGTTTTATCAAAACTGGCAAACAAGCATGACTTTCAACAAAATTTCCCTTCTAAAGCATGTTTTGGCATGGTCATCATACTTGGTACATTTTCGTGTGCTAACCTATATTTTCCTATTTATACTACAAGTGTTGGTTCCTGCAAGTGATCGTTTCTAGCTAGAAGTTGAAGTGCCTGGGATAGAGTTTTCCTCCAAGACTTGGTATGTCATCACAAATCGAGGGCAAAGACTATTGTTCTAGTTCCTTTATGTTTAAGATTTTGTAATAGACATTCTAGTATTTTTTATTGTAAAGGGCCGTGACCCTATCTTGTTAAAGTTGTCTTAAGATGGCCATGTGAGGCTTAGTATTCCACTCCTTTATGAAAGAGTTTTTAATAGTTTGGTTTTAAATAGAGGTATTAATTCCACACTATTTTCTATTATCTATGCAATGAATGAGCTAAGAGGCATGTATTAGACCAATTCAAGGTCGAGTACGTTGTGTTATGACTTGGGGGTGCTCTCGGGTCATGACAAACTTGGTATCAGAGAATAAGATTTGGAAATGGTTTTAGGGTTGATGTCTCACAAGCCACATCTAGTAGAGTCTTGTTTATCGGTATGAGTCACAACACATCTATGAGCGAGAGGCTATAGGACGTTAGAAAGTTACACTTCTTTCATATTCTTGATGTTGTGCCTTAGAGTTTTGCTCTATAAGTATCCTTTTCCTAATCCTTCTCTTGTGTTTATAGGATATGAATACAAGGGCAAACCCGGAAGAGTAGAAGAGGAGATTGTTGATGAGGGAGTTCCTCCCTAAGGTGACCAAGTGCATCAAGAGAATGAAGTTTCGGTGGTTCACCCCGACATGACCAATGGAGAGATTAGGTCGGCTTTTCCAACCCTAGCCCGAGCCATGACGGCTCAAGTGAATAGAGATGTGCGGCCTAGGGTGAATGCTAATGAGAGTTCCATAACCTCAAGATTGAGAGACTTTGTGAGGATGAATCCTCCTATTTTTCTTGGCTCTAGAGTGGGAGAAGATCCCCAAGAATTCTTGGATGAAATTTATATGATTGTAGATGCTATGGGAGTAACTTCTAGGGACAAGGCGGAGTTGGCTTCCTACAAATTGAAAGAAGTGGCCCAAGTGTGGTTCACTCAATGGAAAGCCAATAGGCTGGTTGAAGTGGGTCCTATAGAATGGGAGGAGTTTAAGGAAGTTTTCCTTGGTAAGTACTTTCCCCGTGAGAAGAGGGGGTGTAAGGTTGAGGAGTTTATAAACCTTAGGAAAGGTAACATGAGTGTGGAGGAGTATTCATTAAAGTAATATTGTCTAAGTATGCTCCATCCTTGGTGTCTAACCCTAGAGATGAGATGAGTAGGTTTGTTACCAATGTATCCGACCTAGTTAAGGAAGTGTGTCGGTGATGCTCCATGGTAATATGGATATCTCTAGACTTGTTGTGTATGCTCAATCTGTTGAGAAGTCCAAACTTAAAAGGGTGAATAGGGATTTGAAGAGAGGTAGATCCAATACACATGGTCAACCTAGGTTTAAGAAGAGAGCTCCTAACCAAGATTCTTCAAGTGCTCCTAAGGTTAACTAATAGAGAGGTGGTGGCTCTCAATTTTCTAAGCCTACTTGTCACAATTGTGGAAGAAGCATTTTGGGAAATGTTTAGCCGGTACTAGTGGGTGCTTCGGTTGTGGGAAGAATGACCACCAAGTGAAAGATTGCCCTACCCTTGTGGCTAGAGGAAGGGAGGCCAAGCAAGCTTCTCTTAATGTCCCAAATCTTGATGCTCCAAAGAAGAACCGTTTCTATGCTCTTCAAGCTAACAAGGGAGCGAATCCGGATGAAGGCGCCGGTAAGTAATAACTCCTTGTTTTGTGATGAGATCCTTTTGTGTTGTGTCATGGTATCCTTAGTTGGGTTTACCCTTAAGTGGTGGATGGAATGTTGAATAGTAAGGTTGTTGAGGGTGTTGTGTCATGGTATCCCTAGAGTTTCAAGTAGCTTGTTTCATGTTTTTAAGTCTTGTGTAATCATGAGTTTCCATGGTATCCTTATGTTATGTGTGTTCTAGTTGAATTCTTTTTTATATAAGAAAATGAGTTTTCATCATTTATGTCCCTCATGTTAAATGTTCATCTAGTGTAAGTTGTCTATATGCTTTATGAAGTGAATTGTTGAACATGCCTAAATATGTGTTTATGAAGAAGTTGCATATTGTGCTTTTATGAGAAAATTGCATAATGTGCTTAATGATATTTTGATGAGCATGATATGAGTTGGGAAGGAAGTTCCTCCAACGAAATGATAAATGTTGTTGGTCGGTGTATAATGAGTTTGTAGATGTAGTTCCTACTTCATATATGTTGTATTGAGCTTATTGATATGGAGATGATGTTTCCTCCTATTTTTATACATTGCATATTGATGTGTCATGATTGTTGGGATGCTAGTCTCGAGTCATTTTCCCTTAGTGTGTTTTAAGTGTCATTCGAGGACGAATATTCCTAAGTGGGGGATAATGCAACGACTCGGAAAATGATAGGTTGAACTAGAGCCTTGATGTTTGGGTTAGTGTGACTTAGGGTTGGTGTCTAGGCTGTTTTATAACCTAAGTGGGGGAAAGGTAAAAGCCTAGGGTGCAGGCAAGAGCCTAGGCTATCAATATATGGTGAAAGAAGCCTTCTTCCTAGAGGGGATGTTTCGTGATGGGCTGCTTTATCGCTCAAGGGGTTGGGTGAGTCGCCCTTGTGCCCTTGTGATCGTCTAGTGGCCGCCCCATTTCGCCAAGATGCTAGAACAAAGGGCGAGCTAGGTGAAAGCTCGCCAACCAGCTTCGCGTGTCGCCCTTCTCTCCTTTAGTACGCCAAGTGGACTGCCCTATTTAGTGAGCTCACTGGAACAAAGGGCGAGCCCAAGTGTCCAAAGGGCGAGCTAAAACAGGCAAGGGGCAGAATTTTAAGTTACAACTTTAAAGGTCCTTGGTCCTTTTCCAAAGTTAAGTCCGTATTATTCTATTCCTTTCCTAGATACTATAAGACCCTTATTAGACCTCAATCCTTTCATTTAGGTCACTCCAATTAGCATTAAAAACAATCCCACCTCCTCTCAAATATTTCTCTCACTAGAATTCCTCCATTAGAGAAGAAGAAAAAAGGAGCCTTTGAAGCTAGGGTTTGGTGATTTCAAGGAGTTACTTGATCAAATTGCTTGGGGAATCTTAGTAAAGGTATGTTGATCCTTCATCTAAGGTTAGTTTTCACCCTAGAGTCAATTTCAAAGATGTTTTCAAGAGTTTCAAGTTACACCAGAAACATAGATTTCACTCAAACTCATGGGTTCTTGCATCAAAAGATTTCAAATGATAAAGTATGATTACTTTGATGTTTAATTGATGTTTTAAGATGAAAAACTCTATGAACCCATGATTTCTCTATATTCCTAAATTTGTCTTATGAAATGGGTTTTATGATTCTGAATGAATGTTGATGGAATTATGCTTAGATTGAATTATATTATTGAATTCTATTGTTATCTATGCCTATCTATGGTGAATTTTTGGAGGATTGAGGAATTGTAATTCATGGCTTTGGAAAGGGTAAGTTGTCACCTAATTCTCATGTAAGTAGAATTGTTCTTGAATTGTTGATCCACTTGAAAAGTGGAGGTGTCTATTTACTTTGTATATTGATCCACTTGAAATGTGCAGGTGGGTACTTATGTGTACATTGTGATCAAGGCCTTAAAGGCAATATATGAGGAATTGAAGTATTGTCATGATGTTGTGTATATGATTTCAATGTGAAGGTTATACTTGTGGTTTCAATGGTAGAATGATGATCCTATATGGAATGTGAATGTGTTTTAATTGAAAGTGTATTCTCACAAAACACTCATGTATGTTCATGGTAGTATCTGAAGGGTTTCTATATTGTAATGTCTTATCTTGACGTGGTAGACTTAGGTGCCCTCTTCTTGATAAATGAAAGTTATGATTGAATGTGATCTCTTGACTTGGTAGCCTTAGGAATCCTTTTCTTGAGTAATGAATGTATCTTGACTTGGACTTGTTGTATTAATGTCTTGAATTGGTAGACCTAATGTTGGTTGCCTCTTCATTAATTAATGAATGAATATCTTCATTGGTAGACCTAATGTTGGTAGCCTTTCTATAAATTACTAATGAGGTATTTTAGACTATGACTTGGATCGGTAGACCTCAAGTTGGTGGCCCTTCATAGTAAGTCTAGAACCCTATGTGAATGTGAAACCTTGAAGCGATAGAGCTAATGGTCGTGGCATCCCTCTTGTGTGAAATGATGAACCTAGAGACAGCAGACCTAATGGTGGTGGCTCTCTCTATGAAGATCAATGAGCTATCCATAATGTACCTTCAACGGTAGACCCATTGGTGGTGGCCCTTCTTGTCAAAAGTACTCAGGCTCGGTAGGCCTAATGTTGGTTGCCCCTCTCGTACACTAACGTGAATGAAACTACTCTATGGGAACTAAGACTAGGCACCGAGTGGATATGTTTAAGATGGTGGCTCTTCCGAATGAAGAGGCTAGAGTCCAATAAACATCTTTGGATATCCCATAAACTATGTGCCAACATAGGATGTGTTTTAGTTCTACCCTTGGCAAGTAGAACACCTTCCATGGTGTAGGTTTTATTACACCGGATTCCATGTCTAGCTTGCATGGTTTATGTCGGTTAATGGCTATTCCCATCAGGTGGGATGTGCACTCTAGTTACTTAATAGGTTCTACAACGTGTAGGTAGTAGTATGGGATTCTATCTACACATGGCATGAGTAGGCTTTGAAGGTGCTATAGTGAGTTCCGTTAGTCTTCATGACTAATGTGTGAAAGTCCTCTAAATACATGAATGTGTCCTAAATGAACCTAATGAAGAATGTTACCTCCTAAATGATTAGAGTGTAAAGATGCATGCTATACTTGACTTGTATAATGAATGACTTCCTTGTTATTACTTGATGAATGTAAGTGTTCCTTATCTAGGTTTATTCCAAAGGAATACTTGCTGTGAGAAATAGTATGGGATGCTACTTGTACATTGCACAAGTAAGACTTAGGATTTTTCTTAGGTGATGGTCCATTAATAAAGATCATGTTTTTTATAATGTTCATATCTCGTATGTGTGACTAATTGTGAATGAATTGAAAGGTTTTATAGGAGTTCTCTTTCGGTGACCTTAGGGTGATGCTTTGGTGTTGATAGTGGTATGGGATGCTATCCATATATTGCACAAAGTGTTACCTAAGGGTTACTTGAGGGGAATGGTTAAAGGTAAAGGAAATGGGATGTATTTGTTGAATATGGTTCCAGTGTGAAAAAGGACTTGTGTGTTGGTTGTGAGTAAGTATTATGCCTCTTTTAAAGCATGTTTTTGCATGGTCATCATACTTAGTGAATTTTTGTGTGCTAACCAATATTTTCCTATTTTTACTACAAGTGTAGGTTCCGACAAGTGATCATTTCTAGCTAGAAATTGAAGTGTTTGGGATAGAGTTTTCCTCCAAGACTTGGTATGTCCTCATAGATCGAGGACAAAGACTCTTATTGTTATAGTTCCTTTATGTTTAAAACTTTGTAATAGACATTCTAGTATTTTCGATTGTAAAGGGCCCTGACCCTATCTTGTTAATGTTGTCTTAAGATGGCCATGTGAGACATAGTATTCCGCTCCTTTATGGAAGAGTTTTTAATACTTTGGTTTTAAATAAAGGTTTTAATTCCGCTCTATTTTCTATTGTCTATGCAATGAATGAGCTAAAAGGCTTGTATTAGACCTCTTCGAGGTCGAGTACACCGTTATGCGACTATGGGGTGCTCTTGGGTCGTGACAATCCACTAGATTGGAATCATACCCAAGCCCTATCCACAATGCAAGCACAACCCTAGCTAGAATTGGGTTTCTGATTTCACAAGTGGGGGAAACTATGGGGGCTCTATGGGTGGAAAAACCTATCGATAAATAAGCTTCACATACCTTTAATCAAAGCCCTAAACAAAGCTTTAATCAATGGTGTATTCGTCCTAGTTGTTTCCCCTCTTCTCTTTCTTTTTCTTTGCTTCTACAGAGCGAAATAGTTGAGAGGAAGGTGGGTTCTTTATATGAATGAGTAAAAATGATTAGTTTAGGGTTATTAGGTATTTATAGGTGGTCATTTAACTACTTAACTGACCTCCCTAATCCCTTAATTAATTACTAACTTAATTCCCAAACCCCTAACTTAAAACTAAACTCTAAAATCTGGCAGCATCTACAGACCCCATCCACGGACTGTGGATGTGTTCACAGGGCATGGAATGGTCTCGTGGTTAGGGACTGCGGCTTAAAGTTGCAGGACTTAACAGGCCTTGACCCATTGCCACAACCCACGGGGTGTACCGACTCATGGACCACGCTATTTTGACAGGTTTTTGGGCAGTGTTGGGGTCCTCCTCAAGGACCCCTTGGCGAGTCGTACCTGTACCTTTAACCCCTAAAAACATTTTTCTAAGTACAGGAATCATTTTAACGAGTTTTAAACCTCATACTACACTACAAACCTCTTACGAAAGGCTCTAGAACTCACTAGTTCAACTTGCTATTTTCCAGGGTGTTACACACTGGAATCTCAGCTTGATTACTTTCATGATTCTATTATTTTAATGTTCCACTCTCTTGGATAAATAGAGTGTTCGGCATCTACATGTCATTTACTCAATTTCCTTGATTATATGTCCGCATGTATTAATTCTTATTCTTCTTTGGGTGATATGACTTAAAATATCACAGGATACCTTTATTACTTTAACCAGCCCTCTTTCCCCACTAAGGTTATTATGAAAAATATTTAAAGTAACTCACGATCTTCAAAACACTTTAATATAAATTGAATGTTTAAACTATTAGAACACTTGGTTTTTTTGAAATACTTCTTTATAAATTATCTAGGAACCCAGTTAAGAACTAAGTAAATCACCATAAACTTGTTATGAATATCTCCAAGGTTAGGTTATCTTTCTAAAATTTGATTCAACTTTTCAAGCTTATTTGGAAGAACATATGAGGTTCCATGAGATGGCTACATGTTATACGAAAGTGATTATGGGGTTATTAGAACAAGACTACAAATGGGTCAAGATTGGCAACATGACAACAGTAACTTATAGGTGTTATAAATCCATGACATGACATGCTATACATTATACTCCCAATCTATAATCAGGACATATGGGGCCTATTGCCTATATTTATACGTATGAGACACACATGGCCACAAGTTGGCGAATATGATGCCCGTTCTCTATCGGAAGGCACAACTATTGCTAGTATTTGGTTGGGTATGTCTTGCATTTGCATCTATATATATATATATGTATTCATGACATACGATTATATGAGCATACCATGCATATTTAAATAGTAGGGGGGAAATGTTAGCCATGGAGATCATTTGAGTTTCAGTTTCATATGGTATTTCTATTACCCTTTTATAGTTAATATTTATGATTCAACTTTCCGCTTTACATACCAATACATTTTTATTCGTATTGACATCCTTTTTCCTAGGGATGTTGCTTTTGTTTCATGCGAGCGGGTACAGGTAGGGACTCTAATCGACTCACCCGCTAGGATTCAGGTTCAGTTCTGAGTTGGTTAGCTCCATCTTATCCCGGGACTATTAGGGGAGGTTTACTTTTGTTGTACAGTTTGGGGATAGTGGAGGCCTTGTCCCGACAGTCCTTATGTCACTCTTAGAGGCTATTGTGGACACAATATTCTAGGTTTTCTTTTTGTATGTTTAAACCTCCAACCAATAGTCTTAGCATGTATGTATATATGTGTATGTTAGTAGGTATTTCTTCGGTTGTGGCATCGTCGGCTATATAGTACATGTTTATTTATTTTCTCTTTTCTACCATTGTTTGTATGGTTTATTCTCATTTTAGTCATGACCTTGAGGGTCCAGGTAGAGGTTGTGTTGCCCAATCTTTTTGTATCACAGTTTGGTTAGCTAGTATGTTTTAGTGGGCAACTCGATCTTATAGGGTATCGAGTGCCAGTTACTCCCCCTATTTCGTGGTGTTAAAAACTTGGTATCAGAGCAGGTCGTATCCCAGGAACGGTTCACAAACGGTGTCTAGTAGAGTCTTGTTTATGGGTATGTTGTGTACCATACTTATAATCAAGAGGCTACAGGGCATTTAGGAATGGTTACATTTCATTAAACTTTTAGATCGTGCTATAGTGCAAAAGTATAAGGACATTTACAATCTAAATCGCGCTTTATGTTTCTTATCTAACAGGCTACACTTGCTCTAGATATGGTAAATCCAGAGATAGGTATGGATCAAAGGGAAGGTACTAGTCGTTCCCAACCTAGTCAAAGGGATAGATATCCCTCAGAGGCACATGGTGAATCTCCAGTTCCACTAGTACCAGCTTCCCCGGAACCTGTTGAAGCCCGAGGAGATGCAGTACCCCCAGCCTCACGAGTTCTATTGGTACCTAAGGAAGCTAGGGACACAAGATCTCCAGTACCTATTGTTTCTCCACCAGAGAATGGGTAGAAGGGGATGAGAGAGGCAGTTCAGTTGCTAACTAGGATGGTTTCTATTCATGAGCGACAACTAGAGTCAAGAATGGATACTCGGAGAGACTCATCACAAAGTTCGAAGGTACGAGAGTTTCTTCACTTGGCCCCTCCATTATTTACAAGATATAGTCCTACTAAGGATCCCCCTAGACTTTATATACCATATATATAAAGTATTGATGGTGATGCATGTCTCCATCAAAGAGGTTGTGGAGTTGGCTTTTTTTCGGCTACATGATGTAGCCATCTTTTGGTATGAGGAATGTGAGAGATATAGAGGACCTGATTCTCTACTAGCGGAGTGGGAGGACTTCTCTAAGGCCTACCTTGCCTACTATTTTCCAGGGGAATTTCAAGAGGCCCATCTTGACCAGTTTATCAATCTGAAGCAAGGAACTATGAGTGTGAGGGATTATAGCCACAGGTGTAGTTCTTTGGCAAGATATGCACCAGATACTGTATGTACCATTAGAGCCATAGTTAATCGTTATGTTGATGGTTTGGCAGATCATTTGATCAGAGAATATAGGGTAGCATCCCTATCAGATGATGTAGATATTTCCCACATACAAGCTTTCGCTCAGACTATAGAGGGCATTTCTCAATGGATTCATGATACCCGCAGGGATAGAGAGCACAGTAAGTGGGCCTGTACTACGGGGTCTTATAGGGAGCCACATGGTGATTTTAGGTCCCCCATTCCATTGATATCCATCACAGTTTGTGGGTAGTGTCTCACCACAGGTGCAGGGACTGTGGTTTGGTCGTTATAGTCATTCAGGACAAGGTCAGAGCTCAGTCCAATTCGAAGGTCGTCGATAGTATCATTCCATAAGAATAAGACATCTCACTCTTCATTGTACACAGCGCGGTAAGCCGCACACTGGGCAGTGTAGACAGGGTTCAGGTGCATGTTATCATTGTGGGAAGACATGACATTTAGGGTTGAAACCTCGAGTGTCTCCCCCTGTCTGCACTCACAAGCAGTGACTCTGGCAGTGAATTCATCAACAGCGTTTCTGACGGGGGTTAGTGCAGTCAAGATGCCACTGTCAATCATCTCTGGGACGGGTCTCTCTAATCGTGTCCCCCTAACATCCGCTGAGTAGGCTAGCCATCCTATTTTCAGGATCATGGCATGAGTGATCCTGGAAGGCTGGGATAATGATGAAACACTTGGGGCCTGTAAGGAAGAGGAAGGAAGATCGGGTATACCTGATGGCTTAGAGGCCAGAGTATGCGAAAGTGTTTCTGCTGGTAATGCATCAACATCGACCTCTGGAGATGTATCTATTGGGGCTACCCTCCTCCTGTCAATCTCCTCTTGTGGGAACTCATCCTCTATACGCCGGATGTCGGTGGAGGAAGATAGGGTAACCTCAGCATCCCTCGTAATGTCACGTGGTACTCCAGCTCACCGACATTGATCAGTGATCAATACAGGAGATGGCAGAGACATTTGTGTCTGTTTGGCCCTCATAGCCATCTCCTGTGAAACCAGCAATCCCAGGTCGATCTGCCTCCTGGACATGGTAGAACCAAGGCAAGCCTCCTTCGGATAACGCAGAATGGACTCGTTCTGGGACAGCATGATAGTGTTGTTGATAAATACAAACCAATACTGAGAGGCGGTTTTCATATCCCTCTTCTCAATGGGGACTCACGCGTCCATCCGCCTCGGGGTGGTGTCAGAGATCATTGGAGCTAACCAACCCATCAAATCATCGAGAGATGGAGCAATATGCAAACCATGGTAGGGAAGTACCGAGTGCAACAGTTGTCCCAATACAACATTTATTTGTTCGTTGTGACACTCTACTTCCTTGCCTCTAACCATATTCGATTTCACTAGTAAGAAATCAATGGCTTTATTTCTGCTTTTTAGGACCAACTCCCCATAGGCTAAGTAGAATTCCTGAACCCAGGAAGGTATGTAAGTACCCCGTGGCATCGTGAATTGCTCAAACTCGTGATACCTAAGCATGTCAAGCACCTCAGCATGCTTACCTTCCAGGCCTTCCACGAATAGCAATTTTTATTGGAGAATGGTGCGTAAACCATCTCCTTTCAATCTGTTCAACAATCCCGATGGAGGTGGAACTATGGGAAGTGCAGGAGCCACGGGAGGTGGTGTTGGGGTTGGCACTGGTGCAGTAGTAGGCAAAGTGGCAGATGAGGGGGTGCTGGTGGCTGTGGACTGAGACCTGGCACGGAGCAATCAGAGGCAGTTCATCCTCTGGTTCAATAAAATCTGGCTCCACAGCTACTCCTTTCTTTACTATATGTTTTTTCCTTTTTCTTTTATCTCACGGTGGGAGATCTTGCTTTCTTTTCTGTGAAGGATGTGATCCTCCTTCATTTATTGTAATGCCCTTTGTTGTTTTCTAAAAGGGCTCGTTTATGTTTATTCATACCCTTTCTGCAAAAGATCAAGAAGAAACTCAAATGCAAGTACAGAAAAGTTATTGCAGATAGACTCGCTGATCTGATCGGCGAGTCACCGAATCGTTTTGGCGAACCAGAATGAGCTCGCCGAAGGGATTGGCTTAACAATGAGAAGAAAATAGCGATAGGTAGAATCATTCGGCCAATCGCCGACTACTTTCGGCAAGCAGGATGTATCCGCTGAAAGTGACAGTGCAACAGGATCCCAGGGATGCAGATAAAGGGCAATTATAATACTTTCGGTGAGTCGCCGAGCATTTTCAGTTCCCTCAGACTTCTCGCTGAAAGTTACCAAAACCAAACGTAAATCGAGGCGCCAAATCATTGACAGGGTGGGGGCATTAGCCTAACTGCCGAGTCATTCATCGATCTCGACTTAGCTCGCCAATTGACCCAACGTGCCTATTTTTGACCCACCTTCTTAAATTCAATCCCCCCAAATCCCAGAAAATCAAATCAAAGCATGCACTCATGGAATTCAAATAAGACCCTCACTACCCATCACTCTCAAGATACTTAGACTCCCCCAAATTTGTCAATTTTTGCCCATCTGACAATGCCCGCTCATATGGTTGGTGTTACCTGATCTTCCATCAAGCAATTTTCATCATTTAGCGCACATATAGGTTACTTAGACTTCACCCAATCAACCTAACAACTAACAAACAACAACTGTATCGATATCAATTAATTCAAAGTGCAAACACTAAGCTTAGCATTCAATAATTTAAGCATTTTAGACAAAGTTTACGAATTGAAAACATCATCATAGAAACCTATTTTTATCAGAGAGGCCCAACACACGTCATTCTAATACTCAAACTGCAAAAGAGTACACAATTTTCAAAAATAAAATTGGGGTATTAGAGACAAACCTTGTATGCCTATCAAATCACTTTTTGTAATGCTAGGCAGCAAAGAAATCCTAGTTCTGAGTACCAATCGACAACTATAATACTAAATACAAGCAACAATCTGTGAAAATGCTACTATTGTGGGAACTTGTGAAGCATCAAAGCGAGGGAAAGTGAATAGTTTTAAAAATTTGGCAGTCTTTGGCCAGATACTAACCGTCCAGTTCCTAGCCTTTCGGTGACGTTAGTCATGTCGCCGATAGCATCGGCGATGCGCCGAAAGATTACTTACCTCGTCGAGTTTTACAGGACCTCCCTTATTTTGGGGTCCCAACGGCAGATTAAGTAGGAATTGCGGATAGATTTGGCGACTCGCCCACTAGGTCCTTGGCTCACCATCTTATACTACTCAACACCTTTCGCATTTTACCCTACAAAATCAGCACAACCTTATTCGAACAGAATAATTAAAAAGCAGTAAAACCTTGGGTTGCCTCCCAAGATGTGACTTATTTTACGTCATGGCACGACGTAAGTTCGGTCTCACTTTCCGTTATTGGGGTTAGCCCTAGTGTCACTAGGTGACCCCAATATGTCATTTGGGTGGAGATGGGGCACTACAAAACTCAAGAATGACCTGATCAACTAGATTGATCTAGAGTGAGATCCAATCATTTGATTCAACAGTTCAACATTCTCCTTCATTTCCTCCAATACTCGATCCTGATCGGTGACCCTTTTGGAGAATGATTTGAAGTGTCTCCTCGACACGATTTTCTCTCCCATCTCTGGACTTCCTCTGCTCATGAGGGGGTATATACCTCCCTTTGTAGTTGCATTGGACTTCCACCTCTGAGAGTTTGGTAACCAGTTCGTTTAGCTGAGATGCCAGGGCGATCAGCGTGATGTCCTTTTGGACTTCTTGGCTCAATTACACCAACTAGCCACTACTCTGCTCAGCCATGTTCTTCTAAGTGGATAACTCAACGAAAAACAAAACTGAAAGTAAAGTTAGTGAACTACGATTAATAAGACGGAAATTCTAGTGAACTAAAAATTCTCAAATAACACCACTCCCCGGCAGCGGCGCCATTTTGATGCTTATTGTGACCAATGACACTATCCTACGGTATGAGTGTCTACGATCGTCAATAATATAGTAACACAACCAAGGGTTGGGGTCGTGTCCCAACGGAGCGGTTTTGAGAATTGATAGAAAAATAGAATTACATTCTAACTAGTCGTAGCTAAAGATATAAATGAACAAAAACATAGTAAATAAAAGGGGGACACACGAAAGTGTCAAATATCAAATAGGGGTTTTGTAACAAGTGATAAAACAGCAAAATAAACAAGCAAATCAAGTATGCGGAAAGGTTCTTGGGATATGACCGCAATATAAGTTGTGATAAATTGTTGGGTACGTGCTTTCAATAGGAAATTTGCAAAATAATAGTGACTAGGCTAAGCTTTAACTGGAAATAAGTTCCCTCTCGGGCAACTTACCCTGTTTCAAATGCGTTCCTCTCAGACACCCATTTGATGCATGAAGACCAGCCTACGCCTTAACCCACTCACTCTCTCGAGCTAAGTGTTAGGATATGAGACTAGGGCTCACCCTCTTGGGCTGAACCTCATGTCGACCCACTCCTTAGGCCATCAGTCTAGTGGTTTTGATTTCGCGACCTCCCTCTCGGGCAAACCAAAAATACATGGGTGGCTTTGTATTTGCAACTACAAACCCTTTAGATTAAACTACAACCACTAGGTGAAATCACCATTAAAATACATCTAACCTATTAGCAACCAAGACCCAACAAGAATATCGACCCATATTTGCTAAATCACACCCTAATAATGGGGGGTTTTAGCCACTAATCAAGAAATAAGAAATTATACCTAACATAATATGAAATCAACTGGGTATAAGAAATTAAACCTTAAATTAAGAAAAGGAAAATGAATACAAAAGACCCACTTCCAACTTGGGAAAGAAGAACTCCTTTCTTCAAGTCTCCACAAAACCCTCTCCAAACATGAGAGAAAAATATCAGCTAAAGTATGTTCTAAAGTGAAAATAATAATAATAATTGTTCCACTCCAAATTGTTTTTTAAGACTATAATTCTAACTAGTATTTATAGTTTTCGCAGATTGTGCTGTGGAGGATTGTTCGGTGACATTAGTCGAGATCGTCGATGAACTCGGTAATCCGCCTTTTGGTCAGCTCATCGCCTTTAGTGTCTTGCCTTCAGTATCCTCGCATTCTGGATCATTGGGCGATACAGTACTGCTTCGCGAAACTGATCGTTCACTCACCGACTGCTCCTTCCCTCGCATTTTGATCCACTTCTTTCAAAGTTTCGCGTACTGGAACGAAGGGCGGTTCATGTCATTTCGGTGACTCGCCAAGTTGAACTCGGCGATCCGCAGGATTCCATTTCTTGTTCTTTTCAGCCCTATTTGCTCCATTTTGTGCCTAAGTGTCCATGCTTTCACTAAAACTTCAAATACCTGAAACTTCAGAATTTTAATCAGGTATTGAGATAAAACAAGCATTCAAGGACACTATTTCCATTAAAATAAAGCCCTGAATGAGTCCAATTTACTCATCACATAACGGTTAATCAACATAAGTCATATGTCATAATCATAAGAGATACTTCATGAAACATAAACTACAAGCCTAAGAGACAATAGCATAATCATAAGCATAATCTCTAACATAGGCATCATATAAGCATTAGTCAACACTTATTCCCTCATATCATAAAAGGAACACTTCATAAGTAGCTTCAAGTCATACTTGTGCAATGCATGGATAAGACCCTATAATCCCATCAATATTAAGTATCACCTCAGACCACCATACATACTTACCATCTTTGACCTCATCCTTCGCTTATTTCTCATATACAAGGGAATCTCTCATCTTTAGTCAATAATAACAAGGAAGGTAACTATAGCACAATCCTACCTTAACATACATCATATAAGAGAAACACTTTCTAGGTAACCTTAAGTCATACTTGTGCAATGCGTGAATAAGACCCCATAATCCTACCAATGCTAAGTACCACTTTAGGTCCTCATAATCTTACTTCTTAGTTGGGGAAACTAGTCCCTCTCCTAAATTATTGGAACACTAGGAGATACCTCTTTAAGCACATCTTAGTTCTTCTTCTTTATTATCTTGAACACTATGAGATACTTCACTAAGCATGTCTAAGTTCATGATTCTCTATGAACACTATGAGATACTTTATTAAGCATGTCTTAGTTCATTAGGTATTCGAACACTTGGAGATGTTTCCTCAAGAATGTCTTAGTTCATTATGTTTGAACACTTAGAGATACCTTTTATAATATGTCTTAGTTCATTAATGCTTTTGAACACTAAGAGATACCTTTTCAAGCATGTCTTAGTTCATTGGATACGGAGATTGTTACTAGAAACTCATACCACTCTATGTGAAGGCTTCCATCTCATGACACCCACTTTGGGAAAACCCAGACTCTACAATGTGAGAGTTCCCCCATTACTTTGGAAACCCGGACTCAACTAAATGTGACTGTCCTTTAAATTGGATGCCCGGACCCAATTATGTGTGAACCTCCATCTCATTGTCAGTATCCATTAGGGCCAAGCTTATACCCCTTAACTAGTTATTAAGCCTTACTTAACTCATGACTCATGGAGGGATGTCCTTGACAACAGATCCATGTCTCAAGTGAATCTATCACTTTATTCATTCAAATATTCATAAGGTAGATGAGGTGGGTAAAGTCCTTCCACAACAATGATATCTAATAGTCTACCATTTTCATATAGGCTTCACTGTTAAAGCTATTACAAAAATAATTCAACATATTAGCTTTACTCTCAAAGACCTAGAGTTCAAAATTCATGTCTACAAGGCTTACTCTTAAAGCTTTACTTCTTACAATCATCATACATACCTAGATTACAAGGCATTTTAATCACATACTTCATTCTTAAGTGATTTCAGTCATATATCATCATACAGGTTCAATCTCAAGCCTTACTAATCATGTTCCATCACATATACAGTATTCTAATTCATTTCACGTCTATATACTTTCATTCTTGAACTATTACTATACATGTTATCAATTCTAGAAGATCATCTATAAATCCTCAATTTCCCCTTCACAAAGCATAAACCCACATTACTTCAATTTCATCAATTAACTAGGGTTAGCCATGGAAAACATGTAATATCATCATAATAACATGATTCGCTACTAAATCAATCATAAACAAGTAATATCCATTCAATTGGATTCATACTCAACTTAACCCACAATATTGGAAGGAACCCTAACTTGAATTGGGTATTTTATCTTCACAATTGGACGATTTCTAGTGGACGCCATGGATGGAAGAATCCATGAATGAATAATCTATCATACCTTGGATACAAACCCCTCGTAAAGCTTTGAAGATTGGAGGAATTTCACCTAGCTCGATTCTCTTCTTCTTTCTAGAAAGAGAATTTCTCGGAGGGAATTGGGTTTCTTTTGGTGAGTTGAAATAATTATTTGGGAATCACTTAATTAAGGTTAAATAATCTTTATATAGGTGGTCTAAACACTAGTAAAATGAAACCGCGTAATAACTAATAAATTCCGGAAAGTACCACAAAGTCGTCACTTAACTGACTTAATCATGTTCACTACCTCACCCACGAGAACATGCCGACGGGCCGAGGGTGGACACATGGGGCATGCGGGTCAATCGTGGGTAGTAGTCTGCATCTCAACTTTTGTGACCTTAACCCACGTGGCATGGTCCCCCTACAGGGAATGGGTCCCCTCGTGGGTGCACTACCTTGTGGCAAATTCTAGGGTAGTTTGCTAGGGTCCTCTTTAAGGACCCTTGATTAGTCCTTGGCGAGTCGTACCTTGATGTTCTACCCCATTTAAACCCTTCACTCTAAGTACGGGATGCTAAATTCACGACTCTAACCCTCATATCAAGCCCTAGTTTAGCCTACTAGTTTTCAGGTGTTACAATATCTCCCCCTTAGGAACATTCGTCTGACGATTCTAAACACCTATCAAAGGAAATGAATCTAGAATAGCAGCCCATCATGCACGTAACTCATATAAATGTACATAAACAAAGGAGGAAAAACATCAACGACAAGATAAACATATTCAATGGAATACAAGGAAGTAGGAACTACATCTAACAACCCTAAGTGCATGAAATGCTACATCACTCATATTCAAGGAGGGACTACCATCTCCAAGATAAAACATGCTCAACATACACTCATGGAGCCTATATCCAATTTACTCTCAAAAATCAGTTATTCTAGGAAGAAATATTTCAGCTCCAAACTAAGGCATGCTCATCTATTCATCTCATGAAGTTCTATAAGCAACTTTACCCAATGCACTACAACATGAGGAAAAACAATGTACATAAGTCATTTCTATCAAGACTTAGGCCTTTTTTTCATGGACATGCATATAAAGAAATCATGGGCACTCATAAGCACTTAATGACCTTGCTATCTAGGCACACCATCTCCCTCTTGGGAGTAAGCCTAGGTGGATTTTCTAGGCACCAATAATTTTAATTCTAAGGTTGGAAAAAATCATCACTAAACTTTCATATCCTTCACACAAGAGGATTCTAATCCAAGGTGAATTACGTTACTTTTCTTTAGACAAGGCTACTCAATGCACTACTACACATTTAGGCATTACTTAAACACCCTATTCCTCAAGTCTTCACCAACATACCTAAAGATCAAAATGGCCAAGTAGGATTCTACTAGCAACAACACATGACAATATTGTAGCCCACTCATACTCAAGACAACATAAAAGGCTTAACATATAAAGTCACGAAAGACTAAACAATACCGGGATCTAGTAAAGCGTAAGACACATACCGGTGTCAACATTCGGAGGTCACTCTTGTTCATCTCTAGCTTGAAGAGCATATAACCTATTCATCTTTTGAGAATCCCCATCCAAACCACTTGTGGCAACTTGCTTATTCTTTTTTCCCTAAGCCTTATGCACCGGGAAATCTCTCATTTTGTGCCCACTCTTTCAACAACCCTCCGTGCAGGCTAGGCACTTACCACGGTGATTTCTTCCACACTTGGTGCAAGTTGGCTTAGGTAATGGAGACCTACTACCTTTCTCTTGGTTAAACCTAGGGGTATTGGGAGAATCTTTACCGAAATACCTTTGTTTAAACTTAGGTCTACCTTATCCATCGGACTTAGCATTGGAGAAGTTCCCATCACCGGTCCTAGCCCTTTTTACCTCCCTATTCTTTTCCTTGAGTTTTGACTCCTCAATTTGTTGGGCGTAAACCATAAGACATGAGATATCCATATCATGAAGGAGCATTGACATATGGCATTCTTTTTCTACCAAGTCGGTCATACTTATCAAGAACCTACTTATCTTATCTCTCGAATCTACCACCATAGATGGAGCATAGTTTCATAGTTGGGTAAATTTCAAGGCATACCCCTTAACACTCATGCTACATTGCCTAAGGTTAATGAACTTTTCAACCTTAGCTTCACTCAACTCTCGGGGAAAGAACCTATCAAGAAATGATAGTTCAAACACTTTCCACTGTATTGGACCCGCACCTAAATGCCTACCATCTCTCCATTGTTCATGCCATACATGTGCTATATCTCTCAATCGGTAAGCGGCTAACTCCACTTTCTCTCCCGAAGTTACCTCCATGATAGCTAGCACCTTATAAACCTCATGTATAAACTCCATAGGATCCTCTTCCACTTTTGAACCATAAAACTCCAAAGGGTTCATTCTTATAAACTCCCTCACTATTAAAGCTGCGGAATTCACATTAGGATTCACCGGAGCTACCATCTCTCTATTAACTTGAGTCATCATGGCTTGAGCCAACATTTGGATAGCCAACCTAAACTCCGCATTAGGAACATTCTCCCCTATAGGGTCAATTAGAGCTTGAGAAGGAGCTTAGGGAGGAGCTTGGAGAGGAACCTTTTGGTCCACATTGTCTTCCTCATTCCTCCTACCATTTTCTCTTGTATTATCCAAACCCTAAAAACCAACGGGCATGGATTAGGAGAAAGATCTTATAGAGTAAAACTCTATGGCACCACTAAGAGAATGAAAAAGTGATATTTCCTAAACATCCAATAGCCTCCTATTCATAAATGTGGCGTGCTTCACATATATGAACAAGACTCTACTAGACATGGTTTCAGACATCATAGAACCATTCTAAACCTTGTGTTCTAATTACCAAGTTTTGTCACGACCCAGGGGTACACCCTAGATGTAGCATGGACCATAGAACCCCGAAGGAACCAATGTAAGCCACTTAGCATATCATAACATAAGATAATAAAAAAGTGTGGAAATTGTCAAACATTTTCCATCCAATCAAAGTCTTTATAAAAGCAAAGCGTAAAACTTATTACACTTGTCTCAAACCATCTAGAAATGAATATCTTTGGGACATAGCCCATACAATAGTCTAAAACATAAAACAAAGACATAAAGGAATGGTGATCACATCCTCAATGCTATGAGGACTCATCAAGTCTTCAACTCCTTGCTCTACTAGAAACCTATCCTCAAGAATAGAACTCATTATCGCCGGACCCTACATTTGATAAGAATGTAGGCAAGAGTATGCGTTAGTACAAAAGTACTAATTATGATATCTAGAATAACATTACAAGAGTATAACATAGGGGTTAATCAACATAAGTGTCATGATGCAGGAGTAAGCTAGATGTGACACGGCGTACAAGACTCTGAAAAGCCTCATACAACCCTCATAGCATATCACAACATAAGATAATAGAAAATGGTGCAGAAATTTAAAACTTTTTCTTTTACAATCGAAGTCTTTTATAAAAACAAGCGGAAGTCTACACTTTGTCTCAAACCATCTATAACCATTAAAACTACCACTTTGGGATGCAGCCCATACAAAAGCTCTAAACGTAAAATAAAATGTAAAGGACATAGTGGTCAAGCCCTCGAATACTATGAGGACTCACCATAACTTCTCTTCTTGATCTACTATGAACCTATCCACGAGGATGGAAGTCGATATCACCAAACCCTACACTTTGTGAAAAATGTAGAAAATATAGGTTAGTACAAGAATGCACCAAGTATGATAGTCATGCATAAAATCCTTGAAAACCATGCTATAACCCAAGTTTGAGAAACATCATGAACTTTAGTGTACAAACATAAGTCACAAGCATCTTCAACATATAAACCTTCATAGCATAATAGAACCATTTCATAAGTAACCCTCAGGTTATACTTGTGCAATGTATAGATAAATATCCCATAATCCCATATATACTAAGAACCACGTTTAGACCACCATAATCGTAGTTACCATTCTTTATTCTCATCTTTAGTTAATACTCATGGACAAGGAACATTCACATTTAATAAGTCATGTCAAGGAAAGCAACATATAGCAACAATCCAAGTTAAGCATTCATCATTACATTTAGTCTTCATGTCAACATTCTCAACAACATCATTATTAGCATGTTCATTTCATAAGACATTATAACATTTGAAGAACACACCATAACAACTCTCAAAGACTACTTGTGCAATGCATGGATGAAGTCCCATACCCCTATCCACACTTCATAGAAATCCTTGATTAACCATAGTGCATAACTCACATTCTTGTTCATGATGGGAATAAGCCCTAACCGACATAGACCATGTGATAAAATCATGGAATCCGGTGTCATATCCTACACCGAAAAGAGTTGGTCTTCTTGCCTAAGGTAGAACCGGTAATATTTTAGCTTAGGTGGATGTACTAGCTAATAAGCTATGTGGGCACCTAGTTATGGGATAAGGAGGTTTTTACTATAAACCCGCCCTAACATGGGGAGAGCTTCCGCCTCACAATATCCACTCGGTGGTAAGCATTAAATTCCCATGGAGCAGTTCATTTTCTTTTAACATTATTACACATGAAGGGGTGACATTATCCTACTAGTTCAAGGTACATTATAACACACATGAAAGGGTGACATTAGCCTACTGATTCAAGGTACATTATTACACACACGAAAGGGTGTCATTAGCCTACCGATTCAAGGTACATTATTAGAATATCTCATTGAATCCTCGTGAAAAGGATACCATTGGTCTACCGATTCAACATTCATCATTATAATATTTCAATGACTCATAAGGAAAGGGATACCATTGGTCTACCGATTAAAGACAAAGTTTTAGAATACTTCATTAGTCATTTATGAAAGGGATGCCATTGGCCTACCGATTAAAGGTTCATTAAGAACACTTTTAGTTACACATGAAGAGGATGCCCACAGCCAACCAATTCAAGGTATATCAATCAAGATTACTTTTATTCACACATGAAAGGGATGCCATTGGTCTACCGTTTCATTTAGGTGAGGAAAGTCTTTCACATCATCACAATTTCATCATAGTCATACTCACTTTATTCTCAAATATTCATAAAGCATGTACATAAACATTGTGATCATGATTCATCAATAGATCTAGGATTACTAAATTAGACATGGATAACAACATGATTCAAATAGTTCAATTACTACAAGCACATTCTCATGATATTCATATTTCTATAATTCACCAACATCACAAGTTCATAAATTGGGGACATGGGGATTTCGTGGTTTCTTGGGTAAAATTAAACATAACAACCATAGGAATTCCTCAATTAATACTTAATTCAAGTAACCAATCCATAACATTCATAATTCAATAACATTCTACTCACATCAATCAATACCTACACTTTAATATCCAATTTGGAAGAATTGAGGGAATTCATGGATTCTAGAGGAATTCATCTTAAAAACAGTAAGTAATCATCAATTTGATCATAATATAAAGTAATTAAACCATTAGAAAACATTATGAAGTGAATCCATGACTTGGAGTAAACCCTAGCTTTTTGGGTAAAGTTGCAAGTTTGAAATTGAGTTTGGAGGGACTCCATGGATCAAAGACTACCATACCTTAGGTGAAGAAATCCAACAAATTCGTGTGAAAAGGCCTCCCTCTTCAATCCCTAACTTGATCTTCTTCTTCTTTGGAGTTCTAGAGAGAGTTTTTTAGGGAAAGTTAGTTATGAACTTGGGGTCTTGGGATTTATGAGGTATAAGGGTTAGTTAATGGCTTAAAAACCCTTATATAGGTCTATTAAAATAATATAACACGACCCTACAATAAACTAACTAAAAATGAAATTACCTAAAAGACCTTACTCTCAAAGCCCTAGAATTCTACATTCATGACTACAAGCCTTACTCTCAAAGCTTTACTTCTTACAATCATCATACATACCTAGATTACAAGGCATTCTAATTACATACTTCATTCTTTAGTGATTCTAGTCATATATCATCATAAAGCTTCAATCTCTAGCATTACTAGTCATGTTCAATCACATATACATTATTCTAATTCAATTCATATCTATATGCTTTCATTGTTGAACTATTACTATACATGTCATCAATTCTGGAAGATTATCTATAAATCCTCAATTTCCCCTTCACAAGGCATAAACCCACATTAAGTCAATTTCATCAATTAACTAGGGTTATCCATGGAAAACATGTAATATCATCATAATAACATGATTCACTATTAAATCAATCATAAACAAGTAATATCCACTCAATTGGATTCATACTCAACTTAACCCATAATATTGGAAGGAACCTAACTTGAATTACGGATTTCATCTTCACAATTGGAGAATTTCTAGGGGACTCCATGGATGAATTTTTAAATTGATTTGGGAATCACTTAATTATGGGTCTAAAGTCTTTATATAGGTGGTCTAAACACTAGTAAAACAACACCACTTAGTAACTAATTAATTTCGGAAAGTACCACAAAGCCCTCACTTAACCGACTTAATCATGTTAACTGCCTATGTCGGTTAAGGCTTATTCCTCATTATGATAATGGTATGAACAAGAGTATGAATTATGAACTATGGCTACTAAAGAAGCTTTACTTAGTATGGGTGAGATTATGGGATCTTATTCATGCATTGCACAAGTATGCTTTGAGGGTATTTGTGATATATTCCTCTTATGGTATAATGACCTATGTGTTAAGAATGCTTATGACTTATGCTTTTCTATTATCTTCAAAACGATACCTTAACTTAGTAAATTGCATGCATTCAACTAAAATATCCCTTTTAGCATGCTTTCATAATTTTATCCATAGCTATTATACCTACTGTATTTTTGTACTGACTCATATTTTCCTACATTTTCCCCAAGGGTAGGGTCCGGTTCTCAAGGTGGTCCTCATTGTGGCTAAAGCTTTGAATTGCTCATTTCTCCTAGCTTGTTCGTAAGTCCTCATGAGTTAAGGACGAATGTTTTCACTTAGTACTTTAATTCTCATACTTCTTCCTTCGGATTATGTTGTATGGGCTATGACCCTATTTGATTCAAGTATTGTAATAGATGGCTAATTGAGACAAGTCTAGACTTCCGCTTTCCTTTATGAAAATTTTGGATTTGAATTGCATTTTTACTCTGTATTGTTCTATGCTTATGTTATGATATGCTAAGTGGCTTACATTGGGCCTTTCGGGGTCCTATGTGCCTTGTTACGTCTAGGGGGTACCTTTGGATTGTGACAAACTTGGTAATCAGAGCACAAGGTTTAGAATGATTCTAGGATAATGTCTCATAAGCCACGTCTAGTAGATTCTTGTTCATGAATGTGTAGTGTGCCACATTTATGAATGAGAGGCTATAAGATGATTAAGAAACTACATTTCTTTCATTACTCTTAAGTCGTGCCTTAGAGTTTAACTCTATAAAGTGCCTCTCATAATCCTTCTCTTGCGTCTTCAGGAAATGAATACATGAAGGGCTAACACTAGAAGGGTGGAAGAAAAGAATTTGAATCAAGGAGCTCCTCCTCGAGCTAATCATACTTCGGTTGATCCTTTGGTTGAGAATGTGACCTATGTGGAGTTTAGGTCTACTATCCAAATGTTGGCTCAAGTCGTGACGGCTCAAGCCAATAGAAAAGTTGTAGCTACGGTGAATCCTAATGTGACTTCGGCTGCTTCAAGGGTTAGGGATTTTTCTAGAATGAACCCTTCCTAATTTCATGGCTCTTAAGTGGACGAGGATCCCCAAAGGTTTATTGATGAGGTTTATAAAGTTCTTGCTATTATGGGGGTGTCTTTCGAAGAGAAGGTGGAGTTATCCGCCTACCAACTAAAGGATGTTGCTCAAGTATGGTATGATCAATGGAAGAGTGGAAGACCCATAGGAGCAGGACCGGTAGGATGGGAATTGTTCAAAGCGGCATTTCTCGATAGATTCTTTCCTTGAGAGTTGAGGGAAGCTAAGGTGGAAGAATTCATTAACCTTCATCATGGAAGTATGAGCGTGAAAGAGTATTCACTAAAATTCACTCAATTGTCCACGTATGCTCCAAATATGGTGGTGGATTGGAGGGATAAGATAAGTAGGTTTTTCACAGGTGTGTCCGACCTGGTTGAAGAATAATGTTGTATAGTAATGCTCCATCATGAAATGGATATCTCAAGTCTTATGGTGTACGCTCAACAAGTTGATGAGTTAAAACTCAAGAAAAAGAATAGAGAGATGAAAAGAGATAGAACCGGTGATGGGAACTTCTCCAATGCTAGTTTCGATGGACAAGGTCGACCAAGGTTTAGACAAAGGTTTTCCAACCAGGGCTCCTCTAGTGCTTCAAGGGTCAACAAAGATAGGGTTTCCAACCCTAAACCTCAAAGAGGTAATAGTGGTGATTCTTATGTTGCTAGGCCTAATTGTGAAAAATGTGGTAGAAAGAATGATGGTAAGTGCCTAGTTAGCACTGATGGGTGTTTTAGTTGTGGTAAGATTGGCCACAAGATAAGAGATGTTCTGATGCTCCAGGTTAAGGGAAGGGAATATAAACAATCTCCTCCAAGCGGTTCAAACTCCAATGCCCAAAAGCAAAACCACTTTTATGCTCTTAGATCCCAAGGTGACCAAGAGAGATCCTCGGATGTGGTGACCGGTATGTTAAAAGACTTTTCATTAATGTATATGCCTTGTTAGATCTCGGGGCTACTCTGTCCTTTGTGACACCATTTGTGGCCATGAAGTTTGAAATACTCCCCGAAGTGTTAGTACAACCTTTTTCGGTCTCTACCCCAGTTGGTGACTCGGTGGTGGCTAAGAGGGTTTATAGAAGTTTTCCCATTTTCTTGTCCCATAGGGTTACCTTGGTGGATTTGGTGAAGTTAGACATATTAGACTTTGATGTGATTGTGGGTATGGATTGATTGCATGCATGTTATGCCTCTATCGATTGTAGAACTCGGGTGGTTAGATTCCAATTTCCAAATAAGCCTATCTTAGAATGTAAAGGGGGAAATTCTATGCCTAGATGTCAATTTGTCTCTTGCTTTAAATCTAGGAGGATGATCTCCAAAGGGTGTATTTACCATCTTGTTAGAGTGAGGGATGTTTAATGTGAAAAACCTTCCCTAGAGTCGGTTCCAGTAGAAAATGAGTTCCCGATGTTTTTCTCAATTATTTACCCGATATTCCTCCCGAGCGGGAAATAGATTTTGGTATTGACCTTTTACTGAATACAAAACCTATATCCATTCCTCCTTATAGAATGGCTCCGACCAAGTTGAAAGAGAAACTAAAATATTTGTTAGATAAGGGCTTCATCCGACTGAGTATCTCTCCATGGGGTTCTCCGGTGTTGTTTGTTAGAAAAGAAGGATGGGTCTCTTAGAATGTGCATCGATTATCGTCAATTGAATAAAGTGACCATCAATAATAAATATCCTCTCCCGAGGATTTATGATTTGTTTGACTAACTTCATGGGGCTAGCTATTTCTCTAAGATTGATCTTCATTCGGGTTGTCACCAATTGAGGGTGAAAGGGGTTAATATTCCCAAGACGGCCTTTAGAAATCGGTATGGTCACTATGAATTTGAGTTTATGTCATTTGGGTTGACAAAAGCTCTGGCGGCGTTTATGGACTTGATGAATAGAGTGTTTAGGAAATATCTTGACATGTTTGTGATTGTGTTTATCGATGATATTTTAATCTACTCAAGGAGTGAGAATGAACATATAGACCATTTAAGAATTGTGTTGCAAGTTCTTAAGGATCAACAACTCTTCCCCAAGTTTAGCAAGTGTGAATTTTGGTTAAGGTATGTAGCTTTCCTTGGTCATATTGTGTCAAGCAAGGGTATTGAGGTAGATCCTAAGAAGACGTATGCGGTATAGAATTGACCTACACCTCTAACTCCTTCCGACATTAGAAACATTTTCGGTTTGGCCGGTTATTATAGGAGGTTTGATGAGGGGTTTTTCTTCATTGCTCTGACGTTGACGGCTTTGACTCAAAAGAAGGGTAAGTTTGAGTGGTCGGAGGCTTGTGATAAAAGCATCCAAGAGTTGAAGGATAGACTTACATCCACTCCGGTGTTGACCTTACCAGAAGGTACGAATGGTTTTGTTGTATATTCTGATGCATCTAGAGTGGGGTTAGGATGTGCCCTTATGCAAAACAGTAAAGTGATTACCTATGCTTCAAGAAAACTTAAATTCCATGAGAAGAATTATCTTACCCATGATCTTGAATTAGCGGCGATGGTATCTGCTTTGAAAAAAGGGAGACATTACTTGTATGGGGTAGATGTGGATGTTTTCACCGATCACACGAGTCTTTAATATGTGTTTAGTCAAAAGGACTTTAATATTCGTCAATGATGGTGGTTAGAATTATTAAAGGATTATGACATGAGTGTCCTTTATCACCCCACAAAAGCTAATGTTGTAGCGGATGCACTTAGTAGAATGTCCACGGGTAGTGTGGCTTATGTAGAGGATGAAAAGAAAGAATTGGTTCGCAAGGTGCATCGATTGGCTCGACTAGGTGTCCAACTAGTTGATTCCAACAAGGGTGATGTCATGGTCCGTAATGGTTCAGAATCATCCTTTGTCATGGATGTGAAGTCTATGAAAGATCTTGATCCTTTATTAGTTGAGTTGAAAGAGTCAATACTCAAGAAGTCCATTGAGGCTTTTTCCCACGAGGGAGATAGGTGCTTAGGTACCAGGGTCGATTATGTGTTCTGGATGTGGATAGTTTGAGGGGAAATTTTTTAGAGAAAGCTCATAGTTCTCGGTATTCTATTCATCCGGGAGCCACCAAGATGTACCGTGATCTACGGGAAGTCTATTGGTTGAATGGTATGAAGAGTGATATTGAGGAATTTGTAGTCAAATGTCCTAATTGTCAACAAGTTAAGGTTGAGCATCAAAGGTTGGGAGGCTTGTCCCAAAATATAGGTATTTCCACTTGGAAGTGGGAAGATGTGAATATGGACTTTATTATGGGTTGGCCTCACACCCGAAGGCAACATGATTCTATTTGGGTCATTATAGATCGGATGACAATATCTGCCCATTTTACCCCGTTAAGGTTTCTTCTTTGGCAGAAGACTATACCAAGTTGTATATAAGAGATATAGTGAAGTTTCATGGGGTCCCTGTTTCTATAATTTCAGATCGGGGTACTTAATTTCCTTCACCCTTTTGGAAGTCATTCCAAAAAGGTCTTGGTACTAGTATACAAAAGTCTTATGCTGATGTGAGAAGAAGGGATCAAGAATTTGAAGTGAATGATTGGGTCTATTTGAAAATCTCATGCATGAAGGTTGTGATGAGATTTGGCAAGAAAGGGAAATTTAGACCCCGGTATGTAGGCCCATATCAAATTTTAAAACGAGTTGGTAAAACTGCCTATGAGTTGGATTTGCCAAATGAGTTGGCTTTGGTTCATCCGGTATTTCATGTTTCTATGCTTAAGAAGTGTATTGGAGATCCAGCATCCATTATTCCCCAAGAAGGGTTGGGAGTTGACGAAAGTCTTTCATATGAAGAGGTTCCGGTAGAGATCCTAGACCGGCAAGTCAAGAGATTGAGAAACAAGGAAATAGCTTCCATGAAGGTTTTATGGAGAAATCAATTAGTTGAGAGTCCTACTAGGGAGGCCGAAGCCGATATGAAGTCCCCATACCCTCATCTCTTTCCTTCTACTCCTATTCAAGCTTGAGGTAAGTAGTTCCTCTTGATTTTTTGTGTTTTGAGAGTCATGTGTGTTATATGAGTTTTTCCATGACTTCCTCATGTTATGCATGTTCTTGAGAAATTCATGATTAGTAAGAAAATGAGTGTTTTTATGATTTATGTTACTCATGTTGTTGTGCATTTAGTATGTGTTGCCTATTTTATTTCATGAGATAACTTGATGAACATTCTTTAGTAAGCTTTTGAGAGTAATTGCATATTGGCTCCATGATATTGTGTTGAGCATGATTTTAGTTGGAGAAGGTAGTTCCTCCTATGAATATGAGAGATATTGAGTTTCATGCATAATGGGTTGTTAGATATAGTTACTACTTCCTTGTGTTGCATTGATTATGTTTTAGATGGAGTTAAAGTTTCCTCTTTTGAATTATGCATTATTTTGATATTTCATGCATGATGGGCTGCTAGTTTTGAGTCTTTATTTTCGTTTTAGTCTTTATTTTCGTAAGGTGTCTAGATAATCATTTGAGGACGAATGTTCCAAGGGGGAGATATTTTTTATGTTTGCATAATCAAGACACAACTTCTGATTCAAGTGTCTACGATCGTACAATAGTAATATAACCCAACCGAATGGGTTGGGGTCGAGTCCCAAGGGAGTGGTTTCTGAGAATTAAGAGTTAAGCACGAATATGATAGAGTTAAACAGTAAATAGACTAACAATAAGCAATACCCAACAGGAAATTTAACCCATATTCACAAAATCACACCCCAAGAATTGGGGTTTTAGCTAGACATAGAAAAAAAGGAAGAAAACGATACCAAATCGAAGTAACATCAACCGGTATGATTTATATTCACTTAAATCGAGTCTAACATGAAGAATATTCAACACCCACTTCCAATTTCTTGGAATTAAAAGTCTTCAAGTCTCCAAAAGCTAAGAAAAAATATTCTCTACTTGAAAACATAGAAAATAAAATTGTTGTATCTGAAATTTCATACTAAGATAAAAATTCAAACTAGTATTTATAGTTGTCAAAAATATGTGTTGCGAAGGATCACTCAGCGTATTTAGTCGGGATTGCCGATGCACTCGGCGATCCGCCCTTTGGTCTGCTTCATCGCTTTTCAGCTCTTACCTTCATCATCTTCGCGTTCTGGATCATTAGGCGATATAGTACTGCTTCGCGAAACTGTTCGGCGACACACCGACTGCTCATTTTCAATACCAACTTGATCTTTTCCTTCAGGGCACAGCATACTCGAACTTTGGGCGAGGTTAAGGCCATTCAGCAACTTGCCAAATGCATTAGGCGATCCTCAGGCCTTCTTTTCTTCGCCTTTTCAGCCGTTTTGTTCCTTTTTGCCAAGTAGTGTCCGGCCTTTCCTCAAACTCAAAATACCTGAAACCTAAGGATTTAAATCAGTTATTGAGAAAAAATATGTATTTGAGGACACTAATTTTATTAAAATGAAGCCCTAAATGAGTCCAAATTGTGGACTCATTAACACCCCCAACTTAAACTTTTGCTTGTCCTCAAGTAAAACTCAAGTTCGGCAGTTCAAAAAGGATGTCTCGAACAGTGCTACACAAGACTCAATCATGAATTGACACACACGACTCAATTTAGTCATGCGAAGATCAAATGTACACTCAAAGTTTCAAGTTGTGACACACCATTATCGAAGAATCTCAAGCTCACTATACTTGCTTCAAATGCAAGTTCAAGGTCAACAAAGGAAATCAAATTCCCTCACACAAAAGAATGAATCTATATTCACACACAATGGTTTAACAAATTAAAGTTTCGGAATCAAATGCAACGCTCACACTCACAAAGAAGAACATAACGCATGCTTTCACTCATAGGTTTACCCGTATTTTCGAATAGATAATTGTTTTAGCTCACTCAAGATCAAAAAGGTTTTTTCAAGGCTTGTAATGGGGCGAGTGCAAAGGTGTGGTCATTTAGGTTCAGTGACTTTCATCCTCAGCCACAAACTCATGAAAAAGTTCTCCTTCTAGATGCTTGAAGGTCAGGATGTTATCCCTGAACCTCATCATTTCTACCAGGAGGTGCTCCATTGGTGCACCATCTCCACCATGTATACTCATTTTTATGTCTCAATACATAAAAGAGCAAGACAAAACTAAAAATTAAGTAAGTAAACTACGACTAACAAAAGCAAAAATTTGACTTTACTAATAACTCTCAACTAACACGAGTCCTCGACAACGCGCCATTTTTTATGTTTGCGTAATCAAGACACAACTTCTGATTCAAGTATCTACGATCATACAATAGTAATATAACCCAAGAATGGGTTGGGGTGGAGTCCCAAGGGAGTGATTTTTGAGAATTAAGAGTTAAGTGCAAATATGCTAGATTTAACCATAGCTAAAAACATTATCGAGTAAATACATAATAAATTAAGGGGTTGATACGAATGTCAATTATCAATGGGGGGTTTGTAGTCGATTAATAACTAAAACAATGAAAATGTAAAGATGTATATATAGGGAGACGTGATTCTTGGGATGTGATAGGAATACAGGATAAACTACACAATCGGGTAATTGCTATTGATAATCAATTGCTAAACATTTGTAACAAGGCTAGACTTTAGTGGGGGTAAATTCTCTCTCGAGCAATTACCTTGAATCAATTCAATTTCTCTTGAACACCGAGTTGCCGCTTTTAAGCACAGTCTCCACCTTAGGCCATTCACTCTCTAGAGCTCAATGTGTGGGAAAAAGCCTAGGATTCAGTCTCTCAAGCTGAACCCATGAAGACCCAATAACCACCGGCTATCGATTTAATAGTCTTAGTTATAAAACCTCTCTCGAGCAAGCCAAAAACACTAAGATGAAATAGTATTTGCTACTACAATGCCATTAAGTTCAAACACAACTACTAAACGAAATCACATTTAAACAGCAAATAGACTAACAATAAGAAATACCCAACAGGAAATTTAAACCATATTCACAAAATCACACTCCAAGAATTGGGGTTTTAGCTAGACATAGAATAAAGGAAGAAAATGATACCAAATCGAACTAACATCAACCGGTATGATTTATATTCACTTAAATCGAGTCTAATATACGAGTAGAAAATTAAGAAAAATAAGAAGAAAATTAAACAAATTATATCCGGAATATAAACAACTTAATATCACAAAAACTGATAACGAAAAATTAAACCAATTAATAGATAATATATCTAAAATAGAATATAAATATATTCAAT
>JAKRZT010019101.1:0-36041 GCA_029582215.1 Solanum sparsipilum | reverse complement strand
TATATATATATATATATATATATATATATATATATATATATATATTGCATGTGTCTTATTGCTTTATATTGAGTTCAGTTATTCATGAGTTGTACAGAGCCAAGATAAGTGTTCCTTCTTACTCCTTTCAAGCTGAAGCTGTTGTTTAGCATTCCAACTCACATACTACTACATTCAATGTACTGATGCCAGTTGACCTGCATCTTATTATGATACAAACGTAGGTAACCAAGATCAGCATCCAGCGCGTCGTTGATCTAGTCAAGCACTCCAGAGTCAGTGATGAGCCTCATTGTATTCCGGAGGACTCTTTTATTCGTTTTTCTAGTTTTTTCTTTATTAGGATGTTGTGGGGTCTATCCCAAAATCCATCTCAGTATTATAGAGGCTTCATAGACAATTAGACAGTAGTTGAGTCTCTCATCTATGTATTTATAGATATTTTATTTTGAGACATAAGTTGCCATTTTGGCCAGATTTTATTATATAAGTTGTTTTATGAACTTATATTGTGTTGAGTTAAGTCTTCCGCTGAGTTAAGTAGCCAGGTCAAGGTTCGCTTGAGGCCAACAATGGTCTTCAAGTGCCAGTCTAGCCCAGGGTGTAGGCTCGGAGCGTGACAAACTTGGTATCAGAGCACAGAGTTCAAGATTCCTAGGGAGTCTATGAAGTTGTGTCTGTCGAGTCCTAGTTATCGGTGTGAAGCGCGCCACATCTATAATTAGGAGGCTGCAACATTTAGGAAATTCTTTACTTCCTTCATATCCATCTCGTGCGTTAGAGTTTATTTCTAAAAATTTCCCTCTAATTCATGCTTGTGCATGTTTCAAATAACCATGCCTCCACGAAGAGCAGAACGAGGTCGTCCAGCTAGGAGAAATGTTGAACCACAAGAGCAAGGGATACCTAATACACCAAACGTGCAACCTCAAGGCGAGGTCACTAATGCCGAATTTCGTGAGGCTATCCATATGCTAAGCCAAGCCGTGACTAACCAGGTTGGGCAGCCAAGAGGACCAAGGCAAGATGAGGCTGACACTTCGAGGATTCACGAATTCTTGAGAATGAACCCTCCAAGTTTCACTAGTTCAGTCAATACTGAGGATTTGAAAATTTTTGTTGAGGAACTGAAGAAGGTTTTTTAGGTGATGCATGTTGTTGACACTGGAAGGGTTGAACTAGTTGCATATCAACTGAAGGATGTTGCTAGAACATGGTTCGATCAGTGGAAGGGGGGTAGACCTGAGAATGCACCACCTGCTAGTTGGGCTTGTTTCGAAGAAGCCTTCTTGGGGCATTTCTTTCGCCGAGAATTGAAGGAGGCTAAGGTACGAAAATTTCTTAAACTGAAACAAGATTCCTTGAGTGTGCATGAGTATGGGTTGAAGTTCACCCATTTGTCCCGCTATGCTCCTAAAATGGTTAAGGACATATGGAGCAGAATGAGCTTGTTTGTTGCTGGTTTGGGTCGTTTATCGAGCAAAGAGGGCAGGGTTGTGATGCTAATAGGCGACATGGACATCTCAAGACTGATGATTTATGTGCAGCAGGTTGAAGAGGAGAAGTTGAGGGACAGGGAAGAGTATAGAAGCAAGAAAGCTAAGACTGGAATGAGTATGGGCAGGAGAAGGGCAATGTGAATCGTTCGCCCTTTCAGAAGCAAAAGGGGCCAGCACCATCATCTGCTAGTGCACCTGCACCCAGAAACAGAGGTGACTATAATGGCTAGAATTTGCAAGACTTCAGGGCTAGACCAACACAGTCCCGAGGTAGTGTGGCACAAGGAGGTAGTTTGACTCCTGCATGTGCTAGGTGTGGTAGAACCCACCCAGGTAAATGTCGTGATGGCCAGACAGGTTGTTTTAAGTGTGGACAAGAGGGTCATTTCATGAAGGAGTTCCCTACGAACAGGCAAGGTAGTGGAAATCCAGGCAATAGAGCCCAATCTTCATCAGTGGCGCCACCAGACAGGGCGGCACCTAGAGGAGCTACTTCTGGTACTGGCGGACAGGCAAACCACCTCTATGCAATCACCAGTCGCCATGAGCAAGAGAACTCTCCAAATGTTGTCACTGGTATGATCAAAGTCTTTATTTTTTATGTTTATGCTTTGCTAGACCCAGGAGCAAGTTTGTCTTTTGTAACTCTTTATATTGCAAATAAGTTTGAGATTCTTGATGCTTATCATGACCAACAACACTGACCTACGGTATGAGTGTCTACGATCGTCGATAATATAGTAACCCAACCAAGGGTTGGGATTGTGTCCCAAGGGAGCGGTTTTAAGGATTAATAGCCAATTAGAATTTCGTTTGAATTAGTCGTAGCTAAACACATTTGTGATAAAATACATAGTAAATTAAAGGGGTTGACACGAAAGTGTCAAATATCAAATGGGGGTTTTGTAACAAGTGATACAACAGCAAAATAAACAAGAAAATCAAGTATGGGGAAAGGTTCTTGGGATGTGACCGCAATACAAGCTGAGATAAATTGTTGGGTACATGCTTTCAATAGGAAATTTGCAAGATAATAGTGACTAGGCTACGCTTTAAATGGAAATAAGTTCCCTCTCAGGCAACTTACCCCGTTTCAAATGTGTTCCTCTCGGACACCCATTTGCCGCATGAAGACCAGCCTACGCCTTACCCTACTCACTCTCTCGAGCTGAGTGTTAGGATATGGGACTAGGACTCACCCTCTCGGGCTGAACCTCATGTCACCCACTCCTTAGGCCATCAAACTAGTGGTTTTGGTTTCGCGACCTCCCTCTCGGGCAAGCCGAAAACACATGGGTGGCTTTGTATTTGCAACTACAAACCCTTTAGATTAAACCACAACCACTAGGTGAAATCACCATTAACATACATCTAACCTATCAACAAGCAAGACCCAACAAGAATATCAACCCAGATTTGCTAAATCACACCCCATGAATGGGGTTTTTAGCCACACATCAAGAAATAAGAAATTATACCTAACATGATAATGAAATTAACTGGGTATAAGAGATTAAACCTTGAATTAAGAAAAAGGAAGTGAATAGAGAAGACCCACTTCCAAACTTGAGATAAAATATTTGCTAGAACATGTTCTAAAGTGAAAATAATAATAATAATTGTTCCACACTCCAATCTCCTCTAAGACTACAACTCTAAATAGTATTTATAGTATTCACAGATTGTGGTGCAGAGGATTGTTCGGCGACATTAGTCAAGATTACCAATGAACTCGGCGATCCGCCTTTGGTCAGCTCATCACCTTCAGTGTCTTGCCTTTAGCATCCTTGCATTCTGGATCATTGGGCGGTACAGTACTGCTTCGTGGAACTGATCAGCGACCCACCGACTGCTCCCTTCTTTGCCTTTTGATCCACTTCCTTCAAAGCTTCGCGTACTGGAACGAAGGGTGGCTTATGTCGTTTCAGCAACTTGCCAAGTTAAACTTGGCGATCCGCAGGATTCCATTTCTTGTTCTTTTCAGCCCTATTTTCTCCGTTTTGCGCCTAAGTGTCCATGCTTCCACTAAAACTTCAAATACCTGAAACTTCAGCATTTTAATCAGGTATTAAAGTAAAACAAGCATTCAATGACACTATTTCCATTAAAACAATGCCCTAAGTGAGTCCTGTTTGTGGACTCATCAACACCCCCAACTTAAGCTTTTGCTTGTCCTCAAGCAAACTCAAGTTCAGCCGTTCAAAAAGGGTGCCTCAAACAGTGCTACACAAGACTAAATCATGAATACACACAACAAGACTCAATTTACTTATGCAAGGATCAATTGTGTACTCAAAGATTCAAATTGTGACACACCATCACCAAAGATTCTCATGCTCGCAATACTTGCTACTTGTGCAAGTTCGAGCTCAACAAAAGTATATAAATTCCCTCGCACAAAGAATGATTCCATATTAACACACATATATGAGTCAATTTAAAATCAGGAATCAGATACAACGCTCACACTCAACAAGAGGAACACAATACATGTTTTCACCCATAGGTTTGCCCTTATTTTCCAATTGACTTTCGATCCATCTTACTCAAGATCAAAAAGGTCTTTCTAAGGCTTGTAGTGGGGCTGAGTGCAAAGGTATGGTCATTTAGACTTAGTGACTTTTTCCTCGTGAGATGTGATGTTCTCAAGACATCTTCTTCCCTTCTTTCCTCAATTCTTCTTCTAGTGCTCATAAGTCATCCTATCATTTGTTCTCCATGTATTGCTTGGAAACCCAGTTTCTGTTGCACTTTTATTCTACAACTTTGTTTTTCTTTCTTCTCTTTTCTCTTTCTTTTTCTATTCTTTTTTTTTATATGGAGGGTTTCCATTTTGTTTTGCAATACAATAGGTTCAGGAGGCTTTCTTGCACTTCTTGACTTTTCCTTTTCCTTTTCACCACACCCCCAACTTAGACTTTTGGCCTAAGTTGGCTATTCACTAAACACATCTCAAGAGGGTTATAGGTAGTGGATGAAAAAATCTAAGGTTTATCAAGGTTCTTCCAAAGAAAGGTAAGGCTCAAAGGTGTTCAAAAGAGTTTCACACACTCACAGGTAGGTCACAAAAATAGGTATATGTCAAATTGGCTCACACTCTTTAAAATTGCCTAAGATCATCTCAAGAGTACACCTGTCTAAATCAATCAGACTAACGGGGAAAATTCTAGGTTTATTCATGCATGGTTCAAAGTAAGCTAATCACACAAGGCATCGATACTTCAATCAAACAAGACTAGACATGCTCGCTAGTGTGCAACGATCATCACAAGAGAATCAATTTGATAAATGGCTAATCACAATGAGATGAAAAGAGTTCACATATTGTCTATGCAACTTCATATGGCCTCATTGTAGCAGTACATTCATGTTTATTCAATTGGGAGCACTATTCAAGTTATCAGTATTGATTGAAATCGAGACTCAAATTGTTTTTGCAAAAGAACAGCCACTTTCAACACAAGACGTGGTGAAATTTTTTCGAAAGGATCAAAATTATTTTGCAAGTGAAACAACAGGAGCCATGAGTTCAAACATCCACAGAAAAGCAGTAATTTAAAATAATAATTAAAAATAGAGAATCCAAATATATACAGAACAAAACATGATTGTCAACATAAAAGGTGTGGGCCTCACCCCACCATAAATAATAAGTGCTCATCCTCAAATGCAAGAAATAAGTATCCAAAAGGGCAGATAAAGAAAAACAGAGAGGGAGGTAAAGATGGGATCCTGTTTAAGCAGTTGCTCCATCTGTCTAGGCATCAGTGCCCGGTGCATCTTTCTGAAGTAAAACAATTGTCCCTAGAGCATTGTTATTTTGGTCTCCATTGTTTGCCTTTGCCTTAGTCTTTGCAACAAGATTTGCTGCAATCATCTGATCTATCTCCTGAGCTGCTCTGAAGGCATGCATTGCATTAATTAAGCTCCGATCACATAGGCGAATATTAAGATCGAAAGGAATTCGTCTCTTTTTCCTAGCTTCCTTGGTGTACTTTTTTTGCCTGGCCATCTCGGCTCTCTTTTCCTCTTTTCTAAATTCTGGAGCTCTTACGTGCCTGGGTGGGTCATTCCTCCCTGCAACTTTTGGTCTGGTCATTTCTGCAACCACTTTGGGGATAAGTTAAATAGTAATTCAAATAAGAGCAAAACTGGTATTTCTATGTGTGTAAATTGATGAACCCATGATACATAAGGGTTGGGTGAAAGGCGATCAGGGGCTCTTTCAGCTATCCGCCAAGTGTGTTATGCGAACCAAATAGAAGAAAATTGTTAGGCGAACTGCCGAACAATTCGGCGACGTTTGCTCATTTCGCCGATAAGCTCTTTTTGTCCATTATCAACCCCGCCTTTCATTTTTTACCCAGCGACCCCCAGTTAATGTAACCACGCATATATAACTCAATTTCAGCGAAAACACATAGAAACTCCTATTCCCACCATGCAACAATTTAACTCAACGCATAGCTAAGTTGAAATTCCTCGAATCATACAACTGATACCACTTCACAATCAAAAATATTTGTAACCTCAGTGACTCAGAGACTCAGCAGAGGTTTAACACTTTCATCATTATGCAAATGAGTACAAGTATAATATTTTTAACATGCGATGTTCAGATTGCTGACCTTTGATGTTGAATTGTTGCTAATGAAGTGTTAGGCAGCAATGCAATCCAAATCCGCGCACAAATCAATTAACCACAATATTCCAAAAGTGCAATAAACATACAGAGCATGTATGAATTTGGTAGGTCAAAGAAATGAGAGAAAATGAGTGACATATGACTTTTACACCTGTGGCGTGCAAAAACCGTCCAGGTCTTGCCTGCTCGGCGATGTAAATCGAGTTCGCCTAGTTATTCGGCGACACGCCAAGTGTTTAATTAGTGCACCAAATGTCACAGGATCGGCATCTCCTGTGAAGATTCCAACGGCGGTCTTCGACGTGATCGCTGACATGGTCAGCGATACGCCACAACTCTTTTCGAGACCGCTGAAATGCACATGGTTTTGGCTGACAATGCTTTCTGTTCACAAATCTTTTCAGTGCTCCGCCAAATAGACTTGTTGTTTGCCTCCATATCATTTTTCAATCATCTCCCTCACTTCAACCTATACAAACAACACACCATTATTTTCTTAAGGTAAAATAAGCAAGAAAGGGTTTTGGGTTGCCTCCCAAAGAGCGCCTTAGTTACGGTTGTGGCACGACGCAAGTCAGAAGTTATTCTTCATCCTCGGATTCACTCATGTTGTAATTAGGTGAATCCTTGGCGAATGGTGGGTAGTGGCCTGATATCAAATGGCCGATTTGAGCATCCTACAACTGGATAGTCATGGAGTGAGAGGCTGATGCTTCATTTAGCATTGTGATAATTTCCTTCATCTCATTCAACATCTCCTCTTGTGCCTTCATTTTCTTTGAATGAGTGAAAGAGCTTCATCTCCTTGCACACCTCCCTGCTTCTTCCCATGACTACACTCACGGAGGTAGTGGTGCTTTTCTTGACCCATGGTTTGTACTTCCAATTTTGTGACTCGATTGGACAGATCATCCAACAGGGTAATGAGTGCTTCCCGCTCCTACTTCTTTTTGGCTTTTTTGCTGATTGCTACCATGCCATCGAGTTTTTCGACAACTTCATAGTGCTGGTATAGCATGTCCCCCTCGAAAATCTGATTCACTATGCTTCTATTCTCGGGTCCAAGACCCCTATAGAAGCACTCCAGTAGTGCCTTATTTGTCATCCCGTGAGAGGGGCATGGTTGCAACACTACTTGAAACTTCAGCCACATGTCCTAAATTGGTTCATCCCCTACCTATTTAAATGTTAAGAGGTTGTCCCTGAGGGCCAGTAGTTTCAATAGGGGATGATTTGTGTGGTATCCATAATGGTCATCCATCGTTTGTTCCCTGCTGTGATGTTCAAACAAGCAAAGCAAAACTACAACTAAGATTAGTAAAGCTAAAACTACAGAAAAACAGAGATGCTTGCCAATGATCCTTGGGATTATATACATTCAAAAACTCAAAGAAAAACAAAAACTGAGATTAAAGTTAATAATCTATGATTAATAAGATGAAAATTCTACTGAACTAAAAATTCTCAAATAACATCACTCATCGGCAACAGTGCCATTTTAATGCTTATCGTGACCAACGACACTGACCTACGGTATGAGTGTCTTCGATCGTCGATAATATAGTAATCCAACCAAGGGTTGGGATCGTCTCCCAAGGGAGCGGTTTTTAAGATTAATAGCCAATTAGAATTTCATTCGAATTAGTCGTAGCTAAAAACATTTTCTGATAAAATACATAGTAAATTAAAGAGGGTGACACGAAAGTGTCAAATATCAAATGAGGGTTTTGTAACAAGTGATAAAACAGCAAAATAAACAAGAAAATCAAGAATGGGGAAAGGTTCATGGGATGTGACCGCAATACAAGTTAAGATAAATTGTAGGGTACATGCTTTCAATAGGAAATTTGCAAGATAATAGTGACTAGGCTAAGCTTTAAATGGAAATAAGTTCCCTCTCGGGCAAGTTACCCCGTTTCAAATGCATTCCTCTCAGACACCCATTTGCCGCATGAAGACCAACCTACGTCTTACCCCACTTACTCTCTCGAGCTGAGTGTTAGGATATGGTACTAGGGCTCACCCTCTTGGGCTAAACCTCATGTCACCCACTCCTTAGGCCATCAGTCAAGTGGTTTTGGTTTCGCGACCTCCCTCTCGTGCAAGCCGAAAACACATGGGTGGCTTTCTATTTGAACCTACAAACCCTTTAGATTAAACCACAACCACTAGGTGAAATCATCATTAACATACATCTATCCTATCAGCAAGCAAGACCCAACAAGAATATCAACCCAGATTTGCTAAATCACACCCCATGAATGGGGATTTTTAGCCACACATCAAGAAATAAGAAATTATACCTAACATGATAATGAAATCAACTGGGTATAAGAGATTAAACCTTGAATTAAGAAAAGGGAAGTGAATAGAGAAGACTCACTTCCAACTTGGGGAAGAAGAACTCCTTTCTTCAAGTCTCCACAAAACCCTCTTCAAACTTGAAAGAAAATATTAGCTAGAATATGTCCTAAAGTGAAAATAATAATAATAATTGTTCCACACTCTAATCTACTCTAAGACTACAACTTTAAATAGTATTTATAGTTTTCACAAATTGTGCTGCGGAGGATTGTTCAGCGACATTAGTCGAGATCGCCTATGAACTCGGTGATCCGTCCTTTGGTCAGCTCATCGCCTTCAGTGTCTTGCCTTTAGCATCCTTGCATTTTGGATCATTGGGCGGTACAGTACTGCTTCGCGAAACTGATCGGCGACCCGCTGACTACTCCTTTCCTCGCCTTTTGATCCACTTCCTTTAAGGCTTCGCGTACTGGAATGAAGGGCAGCTTGTGTTGTTTTGGCGACTCGCCAAGTTAAACTCGACGATCCGCAGGATTCCATTTCTTGTTATTTTCGGCCATGTTTTCTTCGTTTTGTGCCCAAGTGTCCATGCTTCCACTTAAACTTCAAATACCTAAAACTTCAACATTTTAATCATGTATTGGGATAAAACAAGCATTCAAGGACACTATTTCTATTAAAACAAAGCCCTAAATGAGTCCAATTTGTGGACTCATCAATTCTTCCTAAGAAATTGTGTGAACCCTTCTGTGTTTATACACCTGTTGGGGAGTCTATTCTAGCTGAACGAGTCTATCGTGATTGTGTCATTTTCATCAATCACAAAGACACCATGGCTGATCTAATTGAGCTAACATGGTAGATATTGATGTCATTTTAGGTATGGACTGGCTTCATGCCTGTTATGCCTCCATAGATTGCAGAACTCTAGTTGTTAAGTTTCAGATTCCTAATGAGCCGGTCATAGAGTGGAGTAGTAGTTCAGCAGTGCCTAAGGGTCGTTTCATTTCATACCTTAAGGTGAGAAAGTTAGTTTCGAAGGGTTGTATTTATCACTTAGTCCGAGTTAATGACTCTAGTGTTGAGGTACCTCCCATTCAGTCAGTTCCTATAGTAAGAGATTTTCCAGAAGTCTTTCCTGATGATCTACCCGGAGTCCTTCCTGAGAGAGTAATAAACTTCGGCATAGACATCATTCCAGATAATCGTCCTATTTCTATTCCGCCATATAGAATGGCACCAGCAGAGTTGAAAGTGTTGAAGGAGCAGTTGAAAGATCTCCTAGATAAAGGTTTCATTCGATCAAGTGTCTCACCTTGGGGAGCTCCGGTCTTATTCATGAGAAAGAAAGATGGTTCCCGTAGGATGTGTATAGGCTACCGTCAGTTGAACAAGGTCACATCAAGAATAAGTATCCTCTTCCAAGGATAGATGATTTATTTGATCAACTTCAGGGTGCCACCTGTTTTTCAAAAATTGACCTCAGATCAGGCTACCATCAGTTGAAAGTTAGGGAATGTGACATCCCAAAGACAGCATTCAGGACTAGATATGGTCATTATGAATTCTTGGTCATGTCCTTTGGTTTGACCAATGCACCAGCAGCGTTTATGGATCTTATGAACAGAGTCTTCAAAGCTTATTTACATATGTTTGTCATCGTCTTCATTGATGACATACTAATCTATTCAAGGAATAAAGAAGATCATGCAAGTCATCTCAGAATAGTTCTTCAGACTTTGAAAGATAAGGAGTTGTATGCCAAGTTCTCTTAGTGTGAGTTTTGGCTTGAGTCTGTGGCATTCTTAGGCCATATTATTTCCGGTGATGGTATTAGAGTTGATACTCAGAAAATTGAGGCAGTGCAGAGCTGGCCTATACCCACATCTCCAACTGATATTAGGAGTTTCTTGGGCTTGGCTGGCTATTATAGGAGATTTGTTACGGGTTTCTCATCCATTTCGTCTCCTTTGACAAAGTTGACTCAGAAAATAGCGAAGTTTCAATGGTCTAAAGCTTGTGAGAAAAGCTTTCTGGAATTGAAGAAGAGGTTGACTAGTGCCCCAGTTTTGACCTTACCAGAGGGTATTCAAGCTTTTTTGGTGTATTGTGATGCATCTAGAGTTGGTTTGGGTTGTGTGTTAATGCAGAATGGCAAGGTGATAGTTTATGCCTCCAGAAAGTTAAAGGTTCATGAGAAGAATTATCCAACCCATGACTTAGAGTTGGCTGCTGTAGTTTTCACCTTGAAGATTTGGCGACAATACTTGTATGGTTCATGTTGATATATTCACTGATCACAAGAGCTTGCACTATGTGTTCACTCAGAAAGAACTCAATCTCAGACAGAGAAGGTGGTTGAATTACTCAAGGATTATGACATGAGTATTCTTTACCACCTATGTAAGGCTAATGTGGTTGCTGATGCTTTAAGCAGGTTATTTATGGGTAGTACCACCCATGTTGAGGAAGAAAAGAGGGAGTTAGCCAAAGATGTGCACAAACTTGCACGCTTAGGAGTCCAACTAATGGATTCCACAGAAGGAGGAATAGTAGTAACGAAAGGGGCTGAATCATCACTAGTGTCAGAAGTGAAAGAAAAGTAAGACCAAGATCCCATTTTGCTAGACTTAAAGGCAAATGTTCATAAGCAAAGAGTATTAGCTTTTGAACAAGGGGGAGATGGTGTATTGAGATATCAAGATAGATTGTGCGTACCTATGGTGGATGGACTCCAAGAGAGGATCATGGAGGAAGCTCATAACTCCAGACATTTCATTCATCTAGGTTCCACAAAGATGTATCGCGATTTGAGAGAAGTGTATTAGTAGAATGGCATGAAGAAGGGCATTGCAGAGTTCATTGTTAAGTGTCCAAATTGCCAACAAGTGAAAGTCGAGCGCCAAAGGCCCGGTGGTTTGGCGTAGAATATAGAACTTCTAGAATGGAAGTGGGAGATGATTAATATGGATTTCATCACAAATTTGACAAGGTCTCGCAGACAACATGATTCTATTTGGGTGATTATCGACAGAATGAAAAAATCAGCCCACTTTTTGCCCGTAAAGACTACCCATTCAGTAGAAGATTATGCTAAGCTATATATTCAAGAAGTGGTAAGACTCCATGGAGTTTCAGTCTCCATTATTTCAGATAGAGGTGCACAATTTACTGCACAGTTCTGGAAATCTTTCCAGAAAGGTTTGGGTTCGAAGGTGAATTTAAGTACTGCCTTTCATCCTCAGATAGATGGGCAAGCAAAGCGCACTATTCAGACCTTAGAGGATATGTTGAGAGCTTGTGTGATTGATTTCAAAGGAAATTGGGATGATCACCTACCTCTCATTGAGCTTGCTTACAACAACAGTTACCACTCCAGCATCCAAATGCCTCCATATGAAGCTCTTTATGGGAGAAGATGCAGATCTCCTATTGGATGGTTTGAAGTTGGTGAAGGAGGGTTGATAGGACCAGATTTAGTTCATCAAGCTATGGAGAAGGTGAATGTAATTCAGGAGAGGTTGAAAACAGCACAGAGTCGTCAGAAATCCTACATTGATGTTAGGATAAGGGCGTTAGAGTTCGAAGTAGATGATTGGGTATATTTGAAAGTTTCACCCATGAAGGGTGTTATGAGATTTGGTAAGAAGGGGAAGCTTAGTCCCTGGTATATTGGACCTTATCGCATAGCCAAGAGGATTGGTAGTGTAGCTTATGAGTTGAAGCTACCACAGGAATTAACAGCGGTTCATCCGGTATTTCACATCTATATGTTGAAGAAGTGCATGGTAAATCCTTCATTGATAGTACCAACTGAAAATGTTGGGATTAAGGATAATTTATCTTATGAGGAGATTCCGGTTAAGATTTTAGATCGCCAAGTTCGCAAGTTGAGAACAAAGGAGATCGCATCAGTCAAAGTCCTTTGGAGGAACCAATTTGTTGAAGAAGCTACTTGGGAAGCTGAAGAGGATATGAAAAAGAGATATCCACATCTCTTTGAATCCAGAAAAAATTCAGATCAAGGTACTAATCCTCTTCATAGTACTAGCTAAATTATGAGTATGCATGTTGCTACTTGCTTTTTTCTTGTTGAGTGTTGAACTTGATGTTACTACCCTTAGCTTAGTGAAATAAAGCTCATTCGAGGACGAATGTTTCCAAGGGGGAGATATTGTAACATCTCGCACCTAGAAACGACTAGAAAGAGTTTAAAATCTGAAAAATATTCATTTTTGGAAAGCATGTGGAAATCTGGAAATTTTTGTCTAAGTTAAGAAAGTGAATTTTGGTCATTTTCAAACGACCATAACTCCTAGCTAACAATGATTTAGCAGTAATTCTTGATATGGTTGGGAAGCTCTTGGGAAGATATTTCCAACGCCGCCGAGTTTGAACAATTTCGAAATCGTATGAGTGAGATATGCCTTTCGGAAGTTGGGTTGTTGGATTGAGGAAAGTCCCAATCCGGATTTAGGAAAGGGCAAAGTAGTCTTTTCTCTAATTAATTTCCTAATTCGTTTTTAGCGATTTATGATGGTAAAAGCAGAACTTAATTCAGTTTTGGAAAATTAGAATACGCTTAGGGCTTAGAGAAAAGAGAAAAGAAGAAAGAAAGGGAGAAAAGCCAAGATTTCGCCAAGAACGTCAAGCGTTTGGAATGGAATTCGTCGGGGGTGATCCCTATTAAGGTATGTGAGATCTTTTAGTGATGGGTTAGTTCACCCACACACCAACTTGTTTCAATTCAGCGATTTTGGGTTGTTTACATGTTAAAAAGTTAAGTTCTTGAAGGACGTCGTTAAGTACTTTATTGGTTGTGTTGTTGAAGTTTCTTGTTGATTGGCTTCATGTTTCCGGGTGGATTTTCGTGTTAGATCTGTTGTAAATTGAGAGTACTTTTGATCCTAAATGTTTGGGGAAAAACCCATGAAAGTTAGGAGGGTTTAGAGATGAAAAACGGAGAAGAAAATCGTCAAACACCTGGGGAAGGGGGTGGGGCATCGCCCCAGCCAGCACGCCCCAAAATGGCCTGTGAAGTGCACCCCTTGGGGCGATGCGCCAGCCAGTGTGCCCCAACTGGTCCTCTGAAGTTTGAGGGCTGGCGCCCCGCGCCTCTCAGAGCGCCAGGGACGCCAGTTCTCCCCATTCTTCCCCCACCTTTTTGTACTAGTTCCTAACTGATGTACCTATGTTTCCTAGTTGATTCTAACACTCTTAAGGTACATCTAAACATCATGAAATCATCCATAAACATGAGATCATGAACCTTGAATCAATAATCCAATTCAAGAAAAGTTAAGATCAAAGTCAAAGAAGTTAAGAGTCAACTCTAGAAGTTAAGAAGCAAGTCAAAGCAAAGTTTCTTAAAGATTTCAAGAGTCTTTAACAATGTTTTAACTTCATTTTAAAACTCAAGTTTTCAAGTTAAGCAAAGAGTAAAGAGTTGAGTTCATTTCTCAAAAGTTATAAGGGAACTAAGTATTCCCTAAGAGTTTATAAATGTTTTTACACATTTGAGCAAGAAAAGGGAACATAGATTCCAAGAGAGCCTTTGGGATAAGCTTTGAGTAATTATCTCAAATCAAAGAAAGAAAGTTGTTTAAAACACTTATGAGCTAAGTATATTTTTGGGAGTAGAATTGAGCACCGATATAGGGATGCGAGTTCATATTAACTCAAGTCTCAATAAACCATGTAGCCATCATGGGTAGTAAAGGATCATACTTTTTAGATGACTCCTTAAGATGCTTTTAGCATAAACTAGTGGATCCACTAAGTTAAGTAAGGTCCTATATCATGGCAAGGTATAAGATGGTCCTTGAGCAACGTGAGGTAAAATGTTGTATCATCACTTAGGCTCAGAGTGGTGGTTGTCGGTTAGAGAATCTCCCACAAAAGTTTATTACTTTTATATATATAAGTAAAGTAGAGTTTGTTATTGCTTTATCTTTAACGAACTAAGTTGTTTACACTGTTTTACAAGCTTTATATGTATATTGCATGTGTCTTATTGCTTTATATTGAGTTTAGTTATTCATGAGTTGTACAGATCCAAGGTAAGTGTTCTTTCTTACTCCTTTCAAGCTTAAATTTTTGTTTAGCATTCCAACTCGCATACTCGTACATTTAATGTACTGATGCCAGTTGGCCTGCATCTTATTATGATGCAGACGCAGGTAACCAAGATCAGCATCCAGCGCGCCGTTGATCTAGTCGAGCACTCCAGAGTCAGTGGTGAGCCTCCTTGCATTCCAGAGGATTCTTTTATTCGCTTTCCTAGTTTTTCATTATTAGGATGTTGTGGGGTCTGTCCCAACATTCATCTCAGTATTATAGAGGCTTCATAGACAGTTAGACAGTATTTGAGTCTCTCATCTATGTATTTACAGATATTCTATTATGAAACATAAGTTGACATTTTGGCCAGATTTTATCATTTAAGCTGTTTTTTGAACTTATATTGTGTTGAGTTAAGTCTTTCATTGAGTTAAGTAGCCAGGCCATGGGTTCTCTTGAGGCCAGCAATGGTCTTCGAGTGCCAGTTTTGCCCAGGGTGTAGGCTCGAGGCGTGACAATATTGATTGTTAAAAGAACCGTATTATCAAACCTAAAAGACTTGTCAATTAACTATTTTACTAAATTATGCTAGTTTAATTATTTATTTAAGAGTGCCAAAAGAATTTGAGTTTTATTCAAATACTAATAATTCAAGAATTAAATAATAAAATTACTTACAATGATTGGAAAATTATGGGGTTGCAACATCTGTAGGGTTTCATGTATCACATCTCATGCATGAATTAACTATGGTTATCAAATTACTGATTTACAAGATTGAATTTATGATCATGGTCTCCCGACTTCTAATCGTCTACTCCAATTAACTCTCTAACTACATCGTTGAGAAGGGATAGGCAGTCTGAATTGGCAAACATTTATGTTTCATCCTGTTTTGTAACCAAGCTAGATGTCCATCCGGGAGTCACTCCTAAACACAATTCAACTTAATTTAATGAAAGATCAAGCTTTATGTATCCTTTGGTCTATCTACCTTAGCATCTCCCGAGTTTAAGAGTACACAAGAGATTTACCTCTATGATGTCCAGTCAATAAATATTAAAACAAGAATACAAAATTAATTTAACCGATAATCAATCATTAATTCAAAACAATTGATGTTCAGCATTTACCCATAGTCGTATCCCCAGAACAAGGGCCTTTAGCTACTAATGTCTAAGAAAAGAAGAAGAAAAGAACCCTCAAAGTTATTGACAATTTTATATTTGATGCCCTATTTTTATCACATCACATTTCCATGGACTATTTTTAGATATAAAAACCCTAAATAAAATAATTGAGTCCAAAACAAATTGGAAAACCAAAAGGAATTAGAATTCATGTACGTGTGAACCGCCTCAAATTTGAGGGGCTTTCATTGTCTGCCACGTGGCAGCAGTAATATTCTCCCTTCAAAGTTTTTCAACTTTACACCAATTTACTCCTACAAATAAAATACACTGTTTAGCAAAAACAATCAAGTTTATCCTCAAAAAGGATAAATAAAAATACTAAATGTGAGACATACTGATTAAAATATATATTTTTGGCCTCACATCAACACCCCACACTTAAACTTTTGCTCGTCCTCAAGCAAGCATTAAAGCTCATCTCAAAAAAAATAAAACTAGGAATGTCATCACTTTGGTTGACACAAACAATTAGGCCTTATAAAAAATTTTAAAACGTCAAGTACAATTCCCGCTCATTATGCAAGACATCCAAATAAACAATAAATCTCTAACCTCATAACATCAAGGATGGACTTTAAACTAATTAAATTCAAGCTTGTTCACCTACTCTCATCAAATAAAGCTAATAAAATCACATATCCATCATGAAACGAGTGCCCTTACAAGAAGAAATAGTCCACACACTTAATTCAAAAGATTGTATATAAATTAAGGACTTAGCATCAAAGAATAACTCACATTGAGAAATAAAATTCACATGTATGCACAAAGAACCATAGGTTTGCCTATTATGTACATTTTCACTAATTAAGCATGCTTGAATAGAATCAAATAGGACTTTAACGAGTTGTAATGTAGGCTAGGGGACGGATAGGAAAACTATAAATAGTGACTTACACTTCCTAAAGCACTTTGCACTTTAAGACTTTATCACCCATTATTTTCTTCTCTTTATTTTCATCCATCTCTTCAACAATTATTTCACAAGATAATCTCATCATCTCAAGAATGCTTCAATAAAAAAAAATTCTCTTTTTTTCAAAGGATTTTTTTTTCATGCCACATTCTTTTGTTCTTCTCATTTTTTTTACATTCTTTGAAAGAGGGCTTTTTAAGCACTTTGTATCTATCATTGATTCCCTTTTCACTCATCCATTCTTTTTTCTTTAGAATTAATAATTAGAATAATTCTATGATATAATGCTCAAGGAAGGAAGATGCAAAAACTAGGGATTCAAAAAAATAGTTAAGAGCAAAAATATGGCTACCAACAAAAGGCTACAGGCTTGAAAGGGCTAACTAGTGATAGCATATCTGAAAAGGTTAAAATTTACAAGGCAAATCAAAGAAATTCTAGTATCATCTCCTAAACAAAGCAACACTTTTTATTTCACTTCAATAACATGCAGGGCAAATTCCAGACTAAGATGCAAAATATTTTATAAACAAAATCTCACCACACATGGCACAAATATCAATCAAGATGGGTCAATTCCACTTCTAAGACAGACAGGATCATAACATACTACAAAATAAAATAAGCTATATAAAAAGTCAGAACCATGAGTTTAGGTGTCAAAGAGTCTTCAAAAAAAAAATTATCAATCAAACAGTCACAAGAAAGTATTACTCAAAAATTAGACCTAAATAGCAAGTATCACACCACTCAAAAATGTCTTCTCTTTTCTCTCAAAAACAATTAAAAGAAAAGTTATTCCTAAAAAGGTAAAGGACACTCAGTTCAAAGGGACTAACCTCAGGAAAAGAACCGAAAACAAAAGTCAAGGAACCCATCCTAAAAAATAAAAGACTCAATAAAATAGTAAAAACTAGGAATTTATTCTTTCACCCCACACTTAAAAAGATGATATGTCCCCAAAGCATCAAATAAAATTTAAAACAAGGGTTAGAAAAACTCCCTGAAGCCTTTAGGCCTAGCTAGTAGCATGTTCTCTATTTCATCAAGGGTCATACGCACCCCACACTTAAGCTAAGACTTGCTTCTTTGCTTTCAACTTTTTGGTACTCAGACTTCCCCTAATCTGCAAAAACAACATAATAAAAAAATGACACTAAAAAAATAAAATAAAATAAGAAGTTACACTATAAATTGGGTTGTCTCCCAATAAACGCCTAATTTAACGTCGTGGCACGACACAAATTAATTCACCACTTTTCTTTCCACTTTGAACTTATGAATTGTACCTCTAACTTTGCACCAATTTTTGTGCTCCTCTCTAGGGGCGGTTGTATAAAGATAAAGGAACCTAGTAATATATGTAGCATTTTGTACTTCTTGGCCCATATGTGAGGAATGTCATTTTGTCTCCGTGGACTAAAATATTTTAGGATGTAGGGGACTTGTTCCTCATCTATACACTCATCCATTAGTTCAGATGATATAGAAAAATGCTTTAAATGAGATTCAAAATGCATCAATTCCAAAGCAACATTATTTACAACTTTCTCACTTTTTGTACTCTTTCTCAATATCGATATTAAGGAATAAGGTATAGTTGAATGGTTGGAATTCCTCTTTTTTCTCCACTAGTTGGTCATCATCCATGACAATTGGTAATTGGGCTTTTGACACCTCAATTGTTTTGTTCAAGTGAGCATCTAAGTCATGAATATGTGAGCCAAATTGATCTATTTCTTGTGTGAGCACAGATCTTCCTTCAATCAGTTGGGTTGTTATGTATATTAGACCACCACGGATAGACTCTTGAAACTTTATAAGTTGAGTTTCTTCTTGTAGGCAAGATTGACTCACTATCTGTGTTTCTCCATAACTTTCTCCTTATTGAGCTTCAATCTCTTCTAATTTAACTTGGACTGTAATTTCTAATTGAATAGCATCAAGCTTATCCAGCAATTTCATGATTTTTTTGTGCTCTTCCTTGCATTCTGATATGCTCAAATTGCACATCTCTTAAAGAAGCATATGCGATCGTTGTCAAATAAAGAACCCAACTTGTAGATTGGGGTCGATCCCACGAGGAATATGGTTTTGACTTAAACTTAACTCACAATTATTTCTTTATAGTCAAACTATTTCCGAGAAATTAGCAGGGGGTTTTGTTGTAACTAAGTAACAGATTACTAATTAGAATGATTAAGTAACAAGTAGACAAGATTCACGATTTGAGTTATCAATATAAGATGGAAACTAGGGTACATGTGTTCCCCACAAGCTCTTCATGAAGTAATCCAAATAATAGTAATCCTTTCCTAGTGTTTGACATGCAAGGTTGGTAAGTTAGGTATCCCTAAGTGATTGGTTCTCCAAATAGGAAATTTCACCACGCATCTATGGGTGTATGCTTTACTAATCATTACATTTACCCCAGATTAGTCATCATATCAATCTAGCTTAGTTTTCACCCTCACTTCAATTGAAATCAGACTATTAGATAGCATCCACTAACTCTCTGTTGTTTAATCCTTTTCTCATTCATTACCTCCTCAGTACGACAAGTAGGAACGAGGTGAGTTCTAACGTTTGCAACTGTTAAAAAAACTTCTAAACGAAAGGTTTAACAATATATGCATAAACACAATTCAAGAATTACTTAATTATTACTTATACTTTGTTAATTGTTCATGGTTCCCACAACCCTAGTTGTGGATTTAGCTACTCATGCTTGAGAATTCACAATTCATAATTAGGTTATAAGAATTCATTAACTTACAATTAGAATAGATGAAAACCCAAATCTTGAATTGAAATTCAAAGTGAAAATCGTATAAACCAACTTTCGGAAACTAAATTGCCAAGAGTTTACAAAATAATTCCAAATGACCAAAATATAAAACCTTAAAATAATGTCTCACCCTCAAAAATGAGAACTACAACTACTATTTATATAAAACAAATCCTAAACTAAGTAGGAAACAAAATAAGGAAATAAACTTATTTTACCTCCTTGACATTACATTGGCTTTTTACCTCTTATCTCAACCAATTCTTGACATCTTTTTTTTTTTTGCTCTTTTCCTTCATTCACTTCAACACAGATGTGACTTTGACTTTATCGCTCTTATTTTTTTTCACTTTTTCTTTTTCTTTTTTTGCTTTTTATTCAACAATCTTTATCATTCTTCTTTTTGTTTCTTTTCACTTCAGTCACATCTTTTTCTATCTTTTTCTTTCTTCTACACACAACTCTTTTCATACCCTTTTATTTTGGTTTCCTTTTTCATAGCCACCTTCAACTTATGTATTTTGCATGACTTGAGGTGCACAGTATCCAATGTTGGACCAGAGCTAAGATTAAGTTAACTTTTTGAATTAGCCACCCTCAACTTAAGATTTTGGTCTAAGTTAAGGTGCATATGTCCAAGGAGGGACCATTGCCAAAACAATATTTTAGGGAAAGTGAGTTAGGTGTATTGAAAGAAGTGGTTTATATTAGGCTCAAACATTTGGATCAAGGGGAGCATTTATTTCTTTTGGTTGAATCATTTTAGGCTTTAGTGGAATCTTTTGAACAAGGGACTATGATCATCTCCCAATTCCTAGCCTAGATTGTCTTAACAGGACCAATGGGACAAGTTCTAGATTGGCACACACTGCATGAACATACAAAATCATCTCATACACACTTGGCACATTGTTTCATTATCAGATTATTGAATTACCCAGTTCAAGTTTTACCTTAAGTCATGCTATCGTACTAGTTCCTTATTATGTCATATGAAGATACAGCACATTCAATTGATTGAACCTATAGATCTAGCACATTTCAAAATTTTGGACAAGTATCAATTTCATGCTTATTATGCCATCATGCTTTCATTCTTCTACTTATTTCTACGCATACAATCTTAAACATAGTGGTTCAACATAAAAGTAAATCAGTCACTTAGGGGAAACGAACATAGGCAAGAAAACCCCAAGGGAGGATTATGAGTTGGGTTACTCAAACGTCACCTTATCACTCACAATCCATTTACCCCACCCCCAACAAAATATGGTGCAATTTCCCTCAATGCACAGATAATAAAAATAAAGCATAGGGTAAAGCAAATCTGTGACACATATGCACCGAAGACCCATCAAGAGGTGGGTGGGTCCGATTTCCCGAAACCCACTGGATCAATACTAGGAACGCCATTAGTAGTGCCCACACCAACAGTAGGAACACCCTCAGTAGTGCTCTCACCAACAATAGTGCTCACCGAACCTGAAAGGCCAATATTAACCTCTCGAGCCCGTTACTGCTGCACCTCCTCATCAATGATGGACTGCCTCTAGGATGCCTCCAACTGCTGGCACTCCTTCTTCTTCAATCATTGAGCCTCCTCAGTGTCAAAAGTGTGATCGGAGCGGTGGCGCTTCCCATCAGTAGGGGAAGGATCGGGTGGTGGCATAGTGTCACCAAAGAGGGCAATCATCACCAAGAAAGCAATCATCACCAAGTCGTCCTCTTCAACCGCAGGGGCAAACTTTGGTACAGTCTCAATAGGGTCTAGGAGGGCATCTACATCAACACATAGGTTAGCCAACTCTATCTAGAATGTGGTGATATCAATAGCAGGGGCAGACCTCTCCAAAACTCGCAACTCAAATGCATTCAGGCGCTTATGAACGGCCTGAATCTTCCTATCCATCATCTTCTCCATCCTATCCTCAGACTCCTCAACTGAATGCTGCATCCAAGGCCTCATGTACTGCAGCAAGGTCACCATCTCGGTCTCCAACTTCTGGACTCGGGCCAGAGGAACAATAGTGGACCCTGAAGAGGGAGTGGCACAGGATGAGCTCACAACCTGACTTGTGGGAGTAGAAGGTGGATCATGTGCCTCCTTAGTAGTGGGAAGAACGTCAGTGTCATCAACTATGATCTGCTCCACATCAACAGTAAGATCAGCACCCAAGGGTGGTAGGTAAACATGTGGCTCCCTCCGTGGTGCAGCAAGATTAGCATCATCTCAAATGAGGCCAATGTCCATTGTGTTGGTCGCCTCAAGCAACCTGTCATAATTCCAAATAGGCACTGAAGCCTCCGTGCAGAGATGGAATATCAGACACGGGAAGGGCGGAGTGGTGGTGGTCTTGAAAGCCCTCTCGTGGATCTCGGAGATCAAACTGTGGGAAAAATCTATCTCCATCCCCGCCATCATAGTTGCTATCATCACGGCCCGATCCCAAGTAACAATATTATCTACCTGAGTAGGGGACAGTCTAGTACGAACCACTGACTAGAAGAACTTCATAGGGAAGCTCAGAGTAGCCTTCCTAATAGGCAGAGCAGTATTGTGCACCAACTCGGTACGCTCCCCATCCTCAGAAATATGATGTGACATTCAATAGAGCAACATTTCTCTCTAATCAGCATATCTCTGAAATGCCCTGCTCTGAACAATGCACATCCTGTATTCATACTCCGATGTATTAATAGGCAGAATGTCGGTTAGGCAATAGATGAATCTACAGATAGTAGTCTCTGAGATATCCATAGGGAAATTGCGACAAGGTAGCCTAAAATGGAGATGGAGTTATGGGCTTAGCCCGTTTAGATATGGAATTACAGACAGTAGTGGCATAGGAGGCATAGACTCTCTGGTCATCTCCTTGTTGTATTTCCCAGGTCTCCATGCCATCCACTCACATTTGTGCCTACGGAATAGATTCTCAATAGTGGGCACAGTATGGAGACTCTCTATCAGTACCATGCGCTCCTCATTAATGGTCCTGGCCATCTTCCGGGGGAAGTAGGGGAGCCATTGGTGGTCTCTGGGATGTACTCCTGGTCACTATCTTCGTCAATCAGATGGAGGGAAGGGGCGACTGATTTGGATTTTCCCTTCCTTGAGTAAACGGGAGCTTGTTTCGAGGCCATGGTACCTTACAATTAAGCAACGATGGTGAGTGTCTGATAAATTGGAAATTCTCCTAGACCAACAGTGACACCGAACCTGGACCTTTGAAAGCTTTTGGAGAGAAAGAAAGGATGTGAGGGAGAAAAATTGGAATTTGGGAAAGGAGGAAAGGTGGATGATTTAGAATAGTAAATGGGAATTATTTTAGGAGTGATGGAGGGGTTTAATGGGAGATGATGGGGTAAATGGACGGTTTAAAACTGTTGGTGCAAAGGTGGGAAATGGGGGATGTTTTGAATTTGGGAGTTTTTATTTTAATGGGGTCCAGGTCCGGTCAGGCAAAAACCCTAACTTGGACCCATGAGACCCCGTCAACGGTCCGTGGGTCGACTTATAGACCCTTGCAACAGATTAATTTCTACAGAATTTTCATTTTCGTCCCTGCACACGTAACAAACATTAGAACTTCTTTTTTACATTTTTTGGACACTTTTTAGACACGGACCCTATTCTATCTATATCTAGCCAACACTAGAATGAAAAATTAATAAACACCTATCTAAAAAGCTAAAATTTTAAGAAAACTCCTATGTCGAAAAGAAAATCCTATAGTTGGCTAGATTGTACATCTTGGGTTACCTCCCAAGCAGCACTTGATTTAACATCGCGGCACGACGCAGACACCTTAATTACTCAGACTTCATCAAGGTGCCAAGCCTCTATCACTTCATGTATACTCTCAGATTTTCCCAAGTAGACTTTTATCGTCTATCCGTTCACCTTGAATCTCGTTCCCTCCTTGTTCTCGAGCTTAACCGCTCCATGTGGAAATACTGGAGTTACTCTGAATTGCCTGGTCCACTTGGACTTAAGCTTGCCAGGAATCAAGCGCAACCTTGAATTAAATAAGAGCACCATATCACCGGTAACAAATTCACGCTTTTCAATCGTCTGATCATGGTGCTTTTTCATCTTCTCCTTGTACAAGTCTGAACTTTCATATGCTTTTAGGCGAAACTCATCAAGCTCATTCATATCATTCAGTCTTTGACTCGATGCGGCGCCCCAATCCAAATTCAACTTCTTTAGTGCCCACATTGTTTTATGCTCTACATCTACAGGAAAATGACATGACTTCTCATATACAAGTTGGTAGGGGGACATACCTATGTGAGTCTTGAATGTAGTGAGATAGGCACATAGAGCATCATCAGGCCTTCTTGACCAATTAGTTATGTTGACATTCACAGTCTTTGCAAGGATTTGCTTTATCTTTCTATTTGACACCTCAACTTACCTACTAGATTGTGGATGATAAGGAGTGGATACATTGTGACGAACACCATATATCTCTAGCAACACCTTGAACAACTTGTTACAAAAATGAGAACCTTTATCGCTGATAATTGCCCTAGGTGTATTAAATCTGGAGAAGATACTCTTTTTCAAGAATGCGGTGATACTCTTTCCCTCTTTGTTTGAAAGCGCAATTGTTTCCACCCATTTCGATACATAGTCAACCGCAACAAGAATATACTTCATCCCATGCGAACTCACAAACGGACCCATGAAGTCAAGACCCCAGACATCGAATAACTCAATCACCAATATCGGGTTCATAGGCAATTCTTGCTTCTTTGAATTTCCTCCTTCTCGTTTACAACTATCACAAGACTTGGAAAAATCATGAGCATCTTGGTGGATGGAAGGCCAGTAATACCCACACTGCAAGATTTTATGGGCAATTCGGATACCACTATGGTGCCCACCAAGAGGCGATGAATGACACGCCTTTAGTAAACTTATCTTCTCAACCTCGGGCACACAGCGACGAATAATCCCATCATCACAAAGACGAAAGAAGTAAGGCTCATCCCAAAAAAAATTCTTCACATCAGACATGAATTTTTTTCTTTGGTTGAATGACAAATCCAATGGAACCAAATCACTTGCCAAGTAGTTTGTAAAATCAGTGAACCAAGGGATAAGATCATAAGAAGCAGCCAATACTTGTTCATCATGGAACGCATCATTAATCTCAACTCCTTCCTCATAGCTTCCTCCTCTAATCTCGACAAATGATTAGCAACCTGGTTTTCTGTCCCCTTTTTATCCATTACCTCAAACTCGAACTCTTGCAACAATAGTACCCATCTATTCAACCTTGGTTTTGCATCCTTTTTAGCCATCAGATACCTCAATGCAGAATGGTCAGTATGCACTATGACCTTAGAACCAAGCAAGTAGGACCTAAATTTCTCAAATATGAAAACCACGGAAAGGAGTTCATGTTCAGTCATAATATAGTTCTTTTAAGCCACATTCAGATCTTTGCTAGCATAGTAAATCGGATGAAGAATCTTCTCTCGCCTCTGTCCTAATACTACCCCAAGTGCCACCCCACTCGCATCACACATTACTTCAAATGGTTGTCCCCAATCTAGTAAAATAATGATAGGTGCCAAAGTTAACTTCTCTTTCAACTCTCCAAATGCTCTCAGACAAGCATCATCAAAATCAAACTTACACTCCTTTTCGAGTAACTTGCACAATGGGTATGCAATTGTTGAGAAATCTTTTATGAACCTTCGATAGAAACCTGCATACCTAAGAAAACTTTGAATAACTTTTACAGAGATGAGTGGTGGAAGCTTTTCTATTACCTCAACTTTGGCTCTATCAACCTCAATACCTTTCTTTGAAATCCGATGACCCAGAACTATACCCTCTTTTACCATGTAATGGCACTTCTCCTAATTGAGCACAAGACTACACTCTTCACATCTTTTTAGTACCTCGTCCAAATGCATCAAACAACCATCAAAAGAGTCACCTACCACAGAAAAATCATCCACAAATACCTCAATCGTGTCCTCCACCATATCTGAAAATATTGACATCTTACACTTGTGGAAGGTTTCTGGAGCATTACACAACCCAAATGGCATCATTTTGAAGGAAAAAGTCCCATAAGGACAAGTGAAGGTGGTTTTCTCATGATCTTCCCGAGCTATGGAGATTTGATTGTACCCTAAATACCATCTAGAAAACAATACCAACCCTTACCAGTGAGATGATTGAGCATCCGATCCATGAACGACATTGTGAAGTGGTCTTTTTACGTCCATGCATTTAGCTTGCGGTAGTCCATACACACTCTCCAACTAGCCACCAGCCTCATCAAAACAAGCTCATTTTTAGCATTAGGAACCACGGTGATTCCCTCTTTCTTGGGCACACACTGAACAAGACAACCCCAACTACTATCAACGATGGAATATATGACTCCCCCATCCAACCACTTAATGATCTCCTTTTTCACAACCTCTTGCATAGGGGTATTCAGTCTCCTTTGATGCACAATACTTGGCTTACTGTCTGGCATGAGTTGGATTTTGTAAGAATAGATCCCCAGTGGAATCCCAATAATGTCTGCATCAGTCCATCTTATAGCTCTCTTAAACATCTTCAATACAGATACCAAGGCCTCTATTTTCTCTTCACTCAAATCAGTCAGATTCTATTGCATTGACTATGCTATTAGTATAGTTCAGTATTTAGTCTCAGCATGTTATAAACTTGGTCATTGAATTCAGTTTAGCCATGTTACATATTTCTAGTATCGTTGTCATGATTAGATTATATCATTGCTTTATTGCCTGTTCAGTTATGTTATTATTCAGCTTTACTCTATATTATATGCTCAGTACCTTTCAAGTACTGACGCATACTCTGCACTACATCTTCTCGTGATGTAGGTTCCGATCCTCAGCAGTCAGATCATGCATAGATCGGTTCCCGATCTTCAGCTCAGCACCATCAGTGGTGAGTCCTCATTCTTTGAGGACTAGTGGCATGATTATCGCTCCATTTTAGTTTTAGTTTCAGTTTTGCTAGATTTAGGTGGGGCATGTCCCAGCACTTCTAGTCAGTTAAAGGCTATTTTCAGACATAGTTAGATTCAGTTTAGTACTTGAGTTTATTTCAGTATCTTAAACTCTTCTCAGGTTTATATATATATATTCAGACTTAGTATGGGTATTCCCCATCAGCTCAGTGTTATTATGATTAAGCTTCCGCATAGTGTTTCTTGTTTCAATTTATCTTTAAGAATGCTTATGATATGCCAGTAGGGTTAGCTTGGGGTCACTCGTGATCCTAGGTCCTGTGTTTGCATCTAGGGGGGTAGCCTTGGGGAGTGAAAAACTTGGTATCAGAGCATTAGGTTTAAGAGTCCTAGGATGTCTAAAAAGCCGCACTAAGTAGATTCTTTTTCATCGGTGTGAAGTGCACCACATCTAATGAGAGGGAGGCTACGAAGTGTTTTAGGAAAACTTCATTTTCTTGATATTCTTATTGTGCGTTGGTATGATCTCTTCTTCTAATCCTTCGTTATGGGCTTTCTGATCATGCCTCCTCGTAGAGCTTATGCAAGGAATATGAATGCCAGGAATGCAAATGCAGCTCCTTAAGTCCCAGATCATGAAGTTTCAAATGCTGAATTTTGGAACACTATCCAGTTGTTGGCTCAGAGTGTGAGCAACCAGAACAACTAGCAGGTTCTAGTTTCGGCTAATGCTAATGTTGAGTCAGCTGTAGCTAGAGTTTGGGATTTTGTTAGGATGAATCCACATGAGTTCTTAGGATCGCAGATTGGTGAGGATCCCCAAAACTTCATTGATGAAGTCAGGAAGATCTTTGAAGTGATGCAGGTAACTGGGAATGATAGGGTTGAGTTGGAATCTTACCAGCTTAAGGATGTGGCTCATATCTGGTACACTCAATGGAAAGAACAGGGGAACAAATGCAGCTCCTATCACTTGGGAATGCTTTAGTGAGACCTTTTTGGACAGGTTCTTCCCAAGAGAGTTGAGGGAGGCAAAAGCTCAGGAGTTTATGAATTTGAGGCAGGGTTCTATAACGGTCAAAGAGTATGGACTCAAGTTCACCCAACACTCCAGGTATACTCCTCACTTAGTGGTCGATTCCAAGGCTCAAATGAACAAGTTCATGTATAGGGTATCCGATCTTGTGAAAATAGAGTGTAGAAATGCTATGTTGCTAGAAGATATGAACATCTCTGGGCTCATGACTCATGCTCAGCAGGTTGAAGGTGATAAGCTTAGGGAACATGCCAAGGAGAATAAGATGTTAGGACCGGCAACTTTGACTATTCTCTACAGAAATCGGGTGGTGGAAATCGCTCGCAGTTTCAACATAAGTCTTCAACTCCAGTACCTTCATCAGCTAGCGTTCCATCCTCCAAGTTCTAAAATGATCATAAAGGTAGGGCATCAGGCTCCAAGTCTCAAGGTAGTATTTCAGGCACCACAGCCTACCCAACTTTTCTAAAGTTTGGTAAGAACCATCCGGGCGAGTGCCTTGAAGAAGGATGCTTTGGGTATGATCAGTCTGGTCACAGGTTGAAAGATTACCCTTCTAAACAGGGTCAAAGGGGCAATAATAATAGAGCTCAGTCCACAACTTCAGCAGCACCGGCAGGTTGCCTAAGGGTAACTCATCTGGTACAAGTGACGAGTAGCACCAAAACAGGTTGTATGCTCTTGAGGCTCACCAAGATCAGGAAGATTCTCCTGATGTAGTCATTGGTACGTTACGAGTCTTTGACTTAGATATTTATGCTTTGTTAGATCCAGGGGCTACTCTTTCCTTTGTAACTCTTTTTATAGTAGTCAACTTCAATGTTAGTCTAGAAACTCACTCAGAACCTTTCTCAGTCTCTACTCCAGTCAGTGACCCAGTTATAGCTAGACGGGTATATACAAATTTCCCTCTCACACTCTCCTAGAAAGTCACCTCAGCAGATCTTGTAGAATTAGAAGGGGTAGACTTCGATGTCATTCTAGGAATAGATTCGTTACATTCCTTTTATGCCTCAGTCGATTGCAGAACTAGGATTGTTCGTTTTCAATTTCCAGATGAACCAATCTTAGAATAAAAGGGTAGTAGCCTAGTGTCTATGGGTGGATTCATTACTTACCTTAAGGCCAGAAAGATGATCTGTAAGGGTTATCTCTATCATCTAGTACAGATTAAGGATTCTAGCTCTGAAACCCCAACTCTTGAATCAATCCCGGTTGTGAATGAGTTCCCAGAAGTATTCCCAGAAGGTCTTCCTGGAGTTCCTCAGGAGAGGGAAATTGAATTTGGAATTGATCTCCTTCCAGATACCCAGCCTATCTCTATTCCTCCTTAAAGAATGGCTCCAACAGAGCTTTAAGGAATTGAAAGAGCAGTTGAAAGACCTTCTAGATAAGGGCTTCATTAGACCCAGTATTTCTCCATGGGGTGCACCAGTATTGTTCGTGAAGAAGAAAGATGGTTCTCTCAGAATGTGCATTGACTATAGGCTGTTGAACAAGGTCACAATCAAGAATAAGTATCCCATCCCTAGGATTGATGACTTGTTTGACCAACTTCAGGGTGCTAGTCATTTCTCAAAGATAGACCTCAGATCGGATTATCATCAGCTCAGAGTCAGAGATAGTGACATTTCAAAGACAGCCTTCAGAACTCGGTATAGTCATTATGAATTTGTAGTTATGTCCTTTGGACTAACCATGCTCCTGTAGCTTTCATGGACTTGATGAACAGAGTGTTCAAGTAGTACTTGGACTTGTTCGTTATCATCTTTATTGATGATATCCTCATTTAATCTAGGAATGAGGAAGAATATGTGAATCATTTGAGGGTTGTTCTGCAAACTCTCAAAGATCTCCAGTTATTCGCTAAGTTTAGCAAATGTGTGTTTTGGTTGCAATCCGTTGCTTTCCTTGGTCATATTGTGTTTAGAGAAGGGATCCGAGTGGATTCTCATAAAATAGAAGCAGTGAAACAGTGGGCCAGACCTACCTCTCCTACAGATATCAAAAGTTTCTTGGGTCTTGAGGGTTATTACAGAAGGTTCGTGGAAGGATTTTCATCCATAGCCTCACCAATGACTAAGTTGACGCAGAAGAAGGTCAAGTTTTAGTGGTCAAATGATTGTGAGAAAAGCTTCGCAGAACTGAAAACTAAGTTGACTACAACGCCTGTTTTGACTCCACCAGAGAGTTTATGTTATCTATTGTGATGCATCCAGAGTTGTCCTAGGTTGCGTGTTAATGCAGCGAGGTAAGGTTATAACATATGCTTCTAGACAGCTTAAGGTGCATGAGAATAACTATCCAACTCATGACCTCAAGCTTGAAGCAGTGGTGTTTTCACTTAAGATTTGGAGACATTACTTATATTGTGTTCACAGACCATAAAAGCCTCCAGTATGTGTTCACCCAGAAATAGTTGAATCTTTGCCAGAGGAGATGGCTTGAGTTCCTCAAGGACTATGATATGAGTGTGCATTACCATCCTGGTAAGGCCAATGTAGTAGCAGATTCTCTTAGCAGACTATTGATGGATAGAGTGGCACATGTAGAGGAAGAAAGAAAGGATCTAGCAAATGATGTTCACAGACTTGCTCGCTTAGGAGTTCATCTTATGAGCATATCAGATGGTTGTGTAACAGTTCATAATGGGTCAGAATCTTCATGGGTAGTGGAGGTTAAGGAAAAGAAAGACAGTGATCTGATACTACTTCAACTAAAGGGTTCAGTCCATCAGTAGAGAGTTGAGGTTTTCTGGAGTGATGGTGTACTTCTTTATCAGGGTTGATTATGTGTTCCTAAGGTGGGTGAGTTGAGACAGCAAATTCTTGCAGAAGCCTATAACTCCAAATATTCTATTCATCCAGGCACCACTAAGATGTACTGTGATCTGCGGGAAGTCTCTTGGTGGAATGGTATGAAAAGGGATATAGCGGATTTTGCCCCATTGTCAGCAAGTCAAGGTAAAACATCAGAAACCAGGAGGTATGACTCAAATCGACATTCCTACTTGGAAATAGGAAGTGATCAACATGGACTTCATCACAAGTTTACCTCGTACTCGCAGACAACATGACTCAATTTGGGTGATTGTTGATAGTGTTACTAAGTTTGCATGCTTTTTGGTTGTCAAGACTACAGATTCGGCGGAGGACTATGCCAAGATTTACGTTAATGAGATATTCAGGTTACATGGGGTTCCTTTGTCTATCATCTCAGATAGAGGTCCTCAGTTTACCTCTCATTTCTGGAAGTCATTTCAGAAGGGTCTTGGTACTCAGGTTAATCTTAGCACAACATTTCATCCACAGACAGATGGTCAGGCGGAGCTTACCATTCAGACCTTAAAAGACATGTTGAGATCTTGTGTGATCGACTTCAAAGGTAGTTGGGATGATCGCCTACCTCTTATAGAGTTCGCCTACAATAATAGTTACCACTCTAACATTCAGATGGCCCCTTATGAGGCATTGTATGGGCGTAGATGTAGATCTCTGGTTGGATGGTTTGAAGTAGGTGTAGCATCCTTGATAGGGCTAGATTCAGTTCATGATGCTATGGAGAAAGTGCAACTCATTAGAGATAGACTTAAGACCGCCCAGAGTCGCCAAAAGTCCTATGCAGATGTAAGGAGAAAAAAATTAGAATTCCAAGTTGATGATTGGGTTTTCTTGAAAGTGTCTCCATGAAAGGGGTGATGAGATTTGTCAAGAAAGGGAAGCTCAGTCCTAGATATGTACGCCCTTACAAGATCTTGAAAAGGGTTGGTAAAGTGGCTTATGTGTTAGAGTTGCCAATAGAACTAGCAGCAGTGCATCCGGTTTTTCACATTTCGTTGTTGAAGAAGTGTGTGGGTGATCCAACATCTATAGTACCTTTAGAAAGTGTGGCTGTGAAGGATAGTCTCACTTCTGAAGAGGTACCAATTGAAATCCTTGATCGTCAGGTTCGAAGGCTGAGAAACAAAGCAGTCGCTTCAGTCAAGGTTATATGGAGGAGTCAGTCTGTCGAGGGAGCTACTTGGGAAGCAGAAGCAGCCATAAAGGTCAATTATCCTCACCTCTTTCCTGCCGATTCCATTCTAGCTTGAGGTAATAGTACCTCTTCAGTTTTTCAGCCATTCATGCACAGTTTCAGTCTTAGTATCATGTTCCTTCAGGTGGTACTTGCATTTTCAGCGTATTTGCATGTTCTTGGAACTTAGTTCAGTCAAAAATCAGTTTCCAATATTTAGTGGTAGGGGTTGCAGCTCTCTTCCTCCATTTCAGCTAGTTTAGTCTTCATTCGAGGACGAATGTTCCTAAGGGGGAGATAATGTAACACCCTGTACCCGAAAAGAGACCTCAATACAAATTTCCAAAAGTTGCAGGTGCAACCCACGGTTGCCACCCACGGATCGTAGGGTGACCCACGGCCCGTGCTGGTGGTTCGTGGTTCGCATCTGCAACCCTCCCCAGACTTAGCCCCTATATTTTTATCTAAGTGTCGACCCACGGCCAGACCCATAGACCGTAGGTCAGGTCACGGACCGTGGATTAGACCCTAATTTTCAACCCCCAGAACCCTATTGACGGTTGACCAGCACGGACCGTCAGTCAACTGAAGGTCCTTTGGTCCCGTCCGTCAGTGACTCTGACATCTTTTAAGTCAAGGGTCTTCTGGTCTTTTCCTTGTGCATTGGACCCCTAAACTACGTAGTTTTGGTCAGTTTTAGCCTAGAAACATAACTAAAACTCACCTAAGTCAAATCATTCATCAAAACTTAGAAAAATTAGAGTGTAAGAGGAGAAAGAGGTCAAGAACCCTAGTTCAAGAATGCAACAGATTTTCATCTGTCAGTCCAAAAATAGAAAGATTTCTTCGTCGAATTCTTCATCAGGTATGTGGGATTTCACTAGTGGGTTCCTTTCACCCATTAAGTCCCTAGATTTCAGTCAGAATATTGATCCCCCTCAATATTATTTAGACTTAGGGTTTCTTGAATGTTAGAATTGTTGGGTTTTAGCTGTTGGAATTATCAAAATCATATTACCATGTTGTAGTATTGTTTTTTCCTAGATTCATGCATAAACTCAGAACCCTAGCTATGTAGTTCTTTTAGTTCATGAATTACACATGTTAGGTCAGTTAATTCAGTTATATATATAAACATGCCTCAGTTTTCGAATGCAATATTTTTAGTATATTAATATTGCTTTCTCAGTTTGCATGTCTGTATTTTGAGCTATCCAGTATTACAGCATTTCAGTCATAAAGTGTAATTACTTAATCAATTGGGAGAAGCTTAACACCGAGTGGACTAGGGTCATTCACCCTCAAGTCCCAAAACTACGCGCCTCATAGGATAAGTCCTCTATTTGGCATTATATTTTAGTGATCACACCAGGATGCCTCTATACCTCAGGCAGGGTATACTGGGACTTCTCGATGGGGCGTATACATCGGACACCACATTTAGCTCATGTGGTTTTATGTCGGTTATTAGTAGCTCCCTTATAGTTCAGTCAGATTCTATTTCATTGACCATGTTATCAATAAAGCTCAGTATTCAGTCTCAGCATGTTATAAACTTGGCCATTGTATTTAGTTTAGCCATGTTCAGTATTTCCATTATCGTTGTCATGTTCAGATTATATCATTGCTTTATTGCTTGTTTAGTTATGTTATTATTCAGCTTTACTTTATCCTGCATGCTCATTACCTTTCAAGTACTAACACATACTCTGCGCTATATCTTCTTGTGATGTAGGTTGAGGTCCTCAGCAGTCAGATCACGTATAGATCGGTTTCCGATCTTCAGCTCAACAGCATCAGTGGTGAGTCCTCATTCTTTGAGGACTAGTGGCATGATTATCGTTCCATTTTAGTTTTAGTTTTAGTTTTGCTAGATTTAGCTGGGGCATGTCCCAGCACTTCTAGTCAGTTAGAGGCTATTTTCAGACATAGTTAGTTTCAGTTTTAGTACTTGAGTTTATTTTAGTATCTTAAACTCTTCTCAGCTTTACTACTTGAGTATATTCAGACTTCATATGGGTATTCTCCATCATTTCAGTGTTATTATGATTAAGCTTCTGCATAGTGTTTCTTGTTTCAAATTATCTTTAAGTATGCTTATAATATGCCAGCAGGGTTAGCTTGGGGTCACTCGTGATCCTAGGTCCCGTGTTTGTGTCCAAGGGGTAGCCTCAGGGCGTGACAATATAAGATGGAAACTAGGGTATATGTGTTCCCCACAAGCTCTTAATGCAGTAATCCTAATAATAGTAATCATTTCCTAGTGTTTGACATGCAAGGTTGGTAAGTTAGGTATCCCTAAGTGATTGGTCCTCAAAATGGGGAACTTCACCACACAACTTGGTCCGTCTATGGGTGTATTCTTTACTAACACTTACCTTTACCCATGATTAGTCATCCTATCAATTTAGCTTTGTTTCACCCTCACTTCAATTGAAATCAGACTATTAGATAGCATCCACTAAATCTCTATTGTTTAATCCTTTTCTCATTCATTACCTCCTTGGTCCGCCAAGTAGGAACGAGGCGAGTTCTAATGTTTGCAACTGTTAAAAAGACTTCTTAACGAAATGATTAACAATACATGCTTAAACACTATTTAAGAATTACTTAATTATTACTCATACTTTGTTAATTGCTCATGGTTTCCATAACCCTGGTTGTGGATTTAGCTACTCATGCTTGAGAGTTCACAATTCATAATTAGGTTATAAGAATTCATGAACTTATAGTTAGAATAGATGAAAACCCAAATCTTGAATTGAAATTCAAAGTGAAAATTGTATAAACCAACTTCCAGAAATTAAATTGCTAAGACTTTGCAAAATAATTCCAAAAGACCAAAATATAAAACCTTACAATAATGTCTCACCCTCAAAAACAATAATTACAACTACTATTTATAGAAAACAAATCCCAAACTATGTAGGAAACAAAATAAGGAAATAAACTGCTCAGACGCGGTTTCGATTGATGCCTCGACCTACGGACCGTGGATCGAACTACGGTCCGTAGGTCACCTGTGTTGTTCTAGAACCTCAAATTCTCTGATCTCATCGACGGATGTGCAAGACTGTTTGTCACTTGACCTAAGGTCTGTCGTTGTCTCCGTGGTTCCACACTTGATTAGATTTCCCTGAACTTGCACCGACGCTTGCCCATCTACGGTCTGTGGATTGGATTATGGTTCGTACTGTCACTCTGTGGTTCGAGTATTGAAACTCAACTTCTTGACCAGGACCTACGACTGCCCATCCATGGCCCATCACTGGACCTACGGTCCATGGTTGGATCTGTCAGTGACTCCTTTTGCACTTTTTAGCTCATATCTCTCTCAACCGCATCCGAACTTATTTCTTGCAAGAATTACATAAAACCACTATTTATAACAATAAAATAGCCCAAGATACACACAAACTCTAAGTGAAACGCATCTAAAATATCGTTAACACACTATATCACATTCAAATATTTGTTCTGTGATTTTTGAATTAACTTTTTCCAGCATGTCCGTACATTCCATAAATGAGTTTTGCATTCTACACTTCATCGCCCCAACCAACATCACAAATAACAGAAGAATCATAATAGGGTTTGGGGGGAAGGGAATAAGATTTAGGACAACCATTCCAATGAATATATTGACTGTCACATATATTACATAAAGGACACACGATATCCAAGTGGTGTCCATTACAATAATTACAAGGATATTTATAAGAATACTCATCACCCAACCACGATTTATCTCAATCATCCATATCAATAAGAGTACCAAATTATTCAAAGAAAAATAATAATAATTAATTGTTCAGAAAATAAATATTTTTAAAAAAAAAGTATAACCTAGAAAAATAGTTAATTTCTAAGTCCTTAGAAGTGGCGCCAAAAACTTGTTGCTCCCTATTGCACACTCAAGTGTACGCAGTTGCGCAAGTAATACAGTGGCTCTTAGAAGAAGCAAATTATCGAACTCAAAGGACTTGTCAATTAATTTTTTTACTATATTATACTAGTCTAATTATTTATTTAAGAATGCCAAAAGAATTTGATTTTTATTTAAATACTAAGAATGTAAGAATTAAATAATAAAATTACTTACAATGATTGGAAGATTCCAGAGTTGCAGCATGCGTAGGCTTTCATGTATCACATCTCATGCATGAATAACAATAGTTATCAAATTATTGATTTTATGATCATGGTCTCCCAACCTCTAATCGCCTACTTCAATTAGCTATCTAACTATATCATTGAGCGGGGATAGACAGTCCTAATTGGCGAGCATTTATATTTCATCTTGTTTCATCACCAAGCTACGTGTTCGTCCGACCATCACTCCTAAACACAAATCAACTCAATTTAATGGAAAATCAAGCTTTATGTATCCACTGGTCTATCTAACTTAGAGTGTCCCGAGTTTAAGCAGTAACCAATAATTAATTCAAAACTATCAATGTTCAACAATTACCCATAGCCGCAACCCCAGAACAAGGGCCTTTGGCTACTAATGTCGATGTCGAAGAAGAAGAAGAAGAAGAAGAAGAAGAAGAAGAAGAAGAAGAAGAAGAAGAAGAAGAAGAAGAAGAAGAAGAAGAAGAAGAAGAAGAAGAAGAAG